>SMSQ01023027.1:0-12617 GCA_019453375.1 Ctenoplectra terminalis | reverse complement strand
TTCATTTTTTTAATTATATTCATAAATATATGAATTTGCATAAAAGCAGTCTAGTTATGAGTCGAGTACAGCGTTGTTACGTCGTTTGTGTAGTCACGTAGTTTATGAAGAATGCACGTCTTGTTTCGTAATTTTCGTATCCTATTTTTAGTATATTAATATCCTCTTTTCGATTAAAATATCCCTGAAAGTAGTACAAGTTTCTTCAATTACTGATTCTTGGTGCGATTTAAAACAAGTTTTTTCCTTTGCAAAAATGTCAAATTCGATTTCGTTAACAAGCTATTAACACTAGTCAACCACGAAGCGGGTATAGCAGCCGAACTCCTGCGAAAGTGTTGGGTACTTGCCGGGTTTGTACAAACAAATCGACACATATGAAAATAAATACGTAGACCACTGTTGGATAGAAGTTATATCGACCGATAAATATAAACGTAAGAAATAAAGTTACAAGTCATCGATATTAATTGATATTGCAACAAAGCTTCCGTTACATTCTTTAACCCTCTATAACGCAATGTGACTTAGAAATTACATACTCGTGCATCTATAGCTTTAAAATTTAATTCTATTTATTTATCACTATTATTCAATTTTATTACTATATCATTATTTATATCACCTAAAAATCGATCTAAAAATCTTTGAGAAACTCAAATATGGTAAGTTTATAATACAAATACCCCTAAGTAAAATGAATATTAATTAATTATTAACTTATACGATTAAAATACAAGCATGATCTTCATACGACTGTAAGATAGACACACCGTGCTAAACATTACATCGAATTACCTCGTTTAACCCTTAGACTGTGTCACATCAATCGCTGTGTCTATCATAAAACGTTATGCTCATTGACAAAAATTTAAATTTCGTTCACATTGGTGTTTAATATTTTTATTTTACCAAATATGTATGAAATATAATATTCACTTACAAAATAAATATAAACAGTTTAGCTAGATTAGTCTAGAAACACAGTATATGTTATAGTTAGAAAAAAATTTAGAGACCGTATATATACGCCTTTCGTAGTCTAAAGGGTTAAAATAGATTTTCTACATTTTTAACAAACCGAAAGTGGGTCAAACTTATGAACGGTAGTGTGAATTTAAAAATTGGGCTACAGCCATGGCCAGTTTTACCAATAACCCGATATATAATTCGATGTTAACGTGACTTCATGTTTGCTTGGCTGATGTCAGTGCTGAAGCATCGCGACGTCAAAAGCGTCGGTTCGCGTTCCCACGCGTAGAACACGGCCGCGCGGAGTATACTCGAGGAACGCGGGCGGCCATTTTGGTCGAAATCCTGCATGTGGGACGCGGATGGCGTATCTCTCTCCGTTTGGAGCACGCTTGTGTGTACGCGCACGGTCGGTCGGTCTTGTTCAGAGCTCCCATTAAACCGACCCTTTCAAGTGCTTCGAGCATGTTCCGCGCGGCGCGTTGCACGTGTGTGTACGCGAACAGCAGGCTCAAGAGCGAACAGGGAGCGCCGAGCAACCAGTGTACTGCTGCCGCTGTTGGAGGAAAGAACGAATTTCTCGTGCATTTCACTGTGTTTTCTTCGTTTCCCTATTTTTTTATCTCTTCGTCGATCCGTTCTGTCGTCGCTTGTCGATCGGTGATAGAAAAGTATGGATTGGTCGAAAGATATGGGGTACGCTCTCGTGAGCTTGTACCGGAAGAAAGAGGTTCTGTGGAACCCGCAGGACTCTGAGTATCATCAGAAGAACAAACGAAACGATGCTTGGCAAGAGGTAGCCGTAGAACTGTCGGAGATTATTAAGAAACCGGTGTCAGCTTTAGAATGCAAGAGAAAAATGGATACTATTCTTTCCTCGTTTCGAAGGGAGAGGGTAAAAGTGAGAAGAATTAGCGGAGCAGCTGAGGGAGGTATGTTGGATGGATTTAATCCCCGAAAGAGGAAGATTCTTCTCACGTGCGCGGGAACTGGGTTGCCCGGGATTTATGTTTACCTTCTGTTTGCTCTTAAATAACTTCTTATATCGTTACTTCATTTTTTTTTTTTTTTACTTTTTTTGGTGTACGAGGTGTTTTAACCCTTCGCACTCCGCTGGCGCCGCTGTGGCGACATGCACAATTTTCTTTAGAGATTATGTTTTTAATTAAATTCCGCATCTTTGTCAATTCACTTCTTTTATTTTAGAATGGAAGTGGGTTAACCGAATAAATAAGAAATCGTAGACATTTGTAATTTTCTTTTTTTTCAATAGTACACATTCAACAAAATCATATTTTCAACAACTTTCGTATTATTTTATGAACTATTTCAATTCTGCGGAAAAATTTATAATAAAATTCTGTGATACTTTTTTGTACGATGCAAGTACTTGCAAACAGTCGTGTCACATATCAGATATGAAATATTAATAACAAATGCCCGAATAAAATCGATTGGATATAAATGTTAGAAGTTATAATCGCTTATAAACGAAAATTATTGAAGTACAGAACTGTGTGTTACTCGGAAACGAAGTCAAACAGGACTTCGTATTAAATTTTTCTTTATTTTTGCGCTCTCGATTTCTATAATCTTCTATTATATATTCTCGATTATTATTATCCTTAATAATATTATACGTTTAATATTTAAGATTTTATCTTATTTTCTGCGCGAAAAAAAATAATTTACCACAAAAGGACACGAAATTGAATAGTTCTGTAGCCTTTCATACGAAACTACTCAGTTTTATTTCCTTGTATACCAGTGCCTATTTGAAAGTTCCATTCTTCGTTTTTTTCTTTTCCCTCGGTTCGACGAATAAAAATAAAATCTTAAAAGAACGTTTCTACTGCTGCAACGTTTCGTTGAAGAGCGCACTCGAAATTCTCGAACAGGATCGATTCTAACGGAAAATGCACGAAGGCGAGCGACATGCAACGAACGAAGGTTCGCTGTCAAAAACGGCATGAAAGGAACGAGAACCAGTCTGAAAGGAAAAGAACACGTGTGTATACTGTGTGCCCTTTCTCGAAGTAACGTAAATTTATATAAAACATTTTTAAGTTGAATAAGTCATCGGTTCCTTTTTCGTGTAATATTTTTTTACCTTAAGTATGGAGAACGTGTATTTTTTATGCAATAATATTACATATAAAATATACTATAGAAGTATAGAAAAGTATACACAAGTGTAGCAAAAATATATTTAATATGTAATAATATCGGTTCCTTTTTCGTGTAATATTTTTTTACCTTAAGTATGGAAAGAATATATTTTATATGCAATAATATTATATATAAAATATAGTATAGAAGTATAGAAAAGTACATACAAGTATAGAAATAATTTATTTTATATGTAATAACATCGGTTCCTTTTTCGTGTAATATTTTTTTACCTTAAGTATAGAAAAAATATTTTTTTTATGAAATAACATCGGTTCCTTTTCCGTGTAATATTTTTTTACCTTAAGTATGGAAAAAATATATTTTATATGTAATGTTATTATAGAAGTGTAGAAAAATAGTATAGAAGTATAGACAGTATATACAAGTATAGAAAAAATGTATTTTATACGTAATAACATTATAACCATTTTTCTCTTATAACAGGTATAAATTAAAAAAATGAATATTATATAATAAGTATACTTCAGTCTATAATTTTAGAATCAAATTAGTAGTTGGGAAGCATTTTGATTTTGATTCTGTGGACCGTTGAAATTTATCTGTTTCATTTTTTTAAATTGGAGTCTAAAAAGTTAGAGAAGTCTTCGTGAATTTTTAATGAACCTTTTTCTCAGATTTAAAACAATTGTCTTTGTTATCAAAACCAGAACGAATCTCACTTATTTAAATTAATTAATATTGTTGTTTAAATACTGTTTCGAGTGTCCTTTTTCACAACTGACTTGTTGCAGCAGTGGAAGTGTATTTTAACAAAAGGTATTCGTGTTTGGATCAAAATTTTTTTGTGCGAAAGAAATAAGAGAGACTTTTTAGCAGAGCGATAGATTCGAGAACGAGTGAGGGGTTCGTGAAAGCGAGAAAATATAAATATGGTCAAATGAACAATGACATCATTTAATAAACAAAGAAAAAGAAATAAAGGATAAAAAATAGAGTATGCATAAAGCTTTTTCATTCTAGTATTAGCGATTTTGGCGTGTTACATCCTTTTTCAAAGAATAATATCTTTTCTCGGTCGATCGCTTTATAATTTACCACTATCTCAAGCCTCAGACTCCTTTGTCGTCTCTCTTCTCTTATTCTAAAACAAAGTCAAGCCAAATAGTATCCCTGATCAGTAACAAGCAACTGATAAGTCCCGAGTCAGTTGCTTATTTCGGATCGAAACTGTAATAATTCATTATGAATACTGAAAGTAACCCGGTTCCCGTTTAACTAATCGTTCCACATGTTTGTTACTAATCGAATCATTACTAAAATTCAGTTTTCTTAATCTGAAAGAATTAGTTCATTTTATAATTTTGTATCTAGACGAGAGGCCTCCGGGATCCACCTGGTTCCTTTACGATTCGTTAACTTTCCTTATCGAAAAAGACGTCCTTCGGTCAAACAAATATTTTGTAAGTATTCAAAAACGCGTTTGCAGGTCTCGATCACTTAACCAAAATTAATTAATGGGGTCACTATGTTTGCTCTCTGTAAGAATCTGGACTTTGTGGAGAAAGTGCAAACAGGGGTACCTTGTTTTGGTCGTAATAACGAGTCAGTATTGTTGGTCATCTAATAATACATCAGAGAAAAGAAAATGTTATTTAAGAAATCACAAAGAAAAGAAAATATAGGAAGCGAGAAATTCTATTATATCCTATTATATCTTCTTTTCGGTAGACCATATTTTCGACAAACTGTGTTCTTCAGAAGTGGTGCAATTTTATTGGCCGCTGCCGTAGTCATTTAACCCATTGCCGCAAATGACGGCTATAGCCGTCAAATTTTTGTCGATATGTAGGCAAATGACGGCTATAGACGTCATGCAAATTTTAATTATTAAAAAAAGAACAGCGTTAGTACGAAGTGTTCTAATGCATACACTTGTTAATTATTGAGTAATAAAACTGTGGCCAAATGTGATAATTTTCACTTCCAAATATACAAGTTACACTCAATTTCATCTGGTAGACATAATGTAGGGATTTTAGGTTGCAGACGGGTGTCTCTATAAATATTCAATAATGTACACTGTCTTAAGAACAATAACTATTTATTAACTAACAACTACGCTCAATCTTACAATCTTCGCTCTCTAATTCTTCTCTATACTCTCCTTACTCAACTCTCACTGCTCTCTGACTATCCTCTGACTAACCCCTCCACGCATTTTCTCCATTCATTTATTCCTTCATTCTCTCTTCTTCTATTCTCAATCTCTTTCACTCTGCTCAGGCATTCCCAGAAACTCTTCGGTCACACGATATTCCCTGTCACTCGGTCCAAATACTCTTTTCTCACACGTCTATCGCTCGGCCCAAGCACTCGTCTCTCTTACATCTATCGCTCGGCCCAAACACTCGTCTCTCGCACCTCTATCGCTCGGCCCAAACACTCGTCTCTCGCACTTCGATCGCACTGTCCCAAACACTCTTTATTCACACCTCTATCACTCCAGACTAAACATTCTCACCTCGGTCTTACCATTCCCACAATAAACAATTGAAAAAAAAAAAGTGTGTTTCTGAGCGCCACTTCGAAATAAAAAGTGTGCGGCAATGGGTTAATAGATATACGAAACAATTCAAGATTGTTGGTTCGTAGGCTAACGTTAATCGGAACGAGCGTACAGTGAATCCTTCGCCCGCCAAAGTAAGCAAAATGCAACCAGCGACCGAACGAATAGAATACAATTCTAAAGCCGTGGAAACGCCTAGCGGAGACGAGTGTTACAGTTACGGAATGTTCGTTGCGAATAAGCTGAAACGTTACTCAGCTCATACTCGAAGTGCCGTTCAGCACGCGATAAGCGAAATTCTTTTCAAAGCCGATATGGGCTGCTATAATCGATCGGTCTCAGTTTCCACGAGCACCCAAACTAAGGACAGCACGGTTCAAAGTGTTTGGTCGCAGCAGGACGATAGCAATCAGCAGGATCAGGACTTTAAAAATGAAGCAATCAGTGACCTGGAGAACGAGAGCGAGATATACTAATTACTTCATCATAGAATTTGATTATTCGTTGATGACGAGTCGTGATTGTGCTCGCTGCGACGATTCGATTTTGTTCGATGGATGCCTCGTGTTTCGGTTAATCGTTTCATTATTCGTTGGATGGTTGATTGAAATTGTGAATGATTCTATTTTCTGCAGAGAAGAGTTGGTGTAAAAATCGAGAGAGACCGTGTGGATGAAATTGAGTTTGAAATAGTTTACTGGATAATGATAGGTTAATTTTATGTGATTAACGAATTTGACGTACCTATATATCGTGTGACTTTTAAACCAGCTACTTCGAGCAACTAGTTTATTTTTAATGACAGAAGAAAGTAGTAGGTCGGAAACTATGAAACGAGCGTTGCGTCAATTCGTGCGGCACATATGAGTCCAATTTTTTGACTTTATTTATTGCACGCAAATGTTTTAACACAGCTGTATAACTAGTTCCTAGTTTAGACCCAAGTATTCGACTAGTTGTGCGTGGATCGGATTCCACAGTCGTCCTTAATTCCCCGTTATCAATATGAGCCGGTGGTGTTCTTCGAGGCTCATTCACGATACTCAAATTGCCAGAACGAAGTTTTTGGAACCAATATCGAGCATTTTTTTCATCGGTGGATCCATCTCCGAATGCCTGATTAATATTTCTCGAAGCTTGAGCCGCGGTATGATTTAATTTAAACTCGTACGAGAAGAGTAGATGTAAATCGCGTTTTGTTTCCATCTGGTTTGGGATAAAAATAAAATAAAAATGGGATATAAACGCGATAAAATTTTACAAAATGAGTAAGAAGAATACCTTTAAGCTTTATAAATAAAAATATCGAGCGCACGTTACAATGTATCTCTCTCAGTCGTAATATTTCTTGAAGCTTGAGCCGCGGTATGATTTAATTTAAACTCGTACAAGAAGAGTAGATGTAAATCGCGTTTTGTTTCCATCTGGTTTGGGATAAAAATAAAATAAAAATGTGATATAAACGCGAAAAAATTTTACAAAATAAGTAAGAAGAATACCTTTAAGCTTTATAAATAAAAATATCGAGCGCACGTTACAATGTATCTCTTTCGGTCGCAGTTGAACAGAGACTAAACAAAAAACGCCCGTTTCATAGTTTCGAACCTAATATTTAGAAAAATGTTGGTATTGATAAAAAGGTTTTCGGTATCGAGCGGATGATAATTTATAGCGTGAGCAACAAAAGACGTATGCGACTTAAACCTTTCGCTACGAAGGTCTTTGCCGAAAAACGCGGCCATAGTATAGGTGGCGTATGTTATATTGTCTCGTAACGATTCTTTGTGGTTTTATGTATTAACACTAAACCTATCGACGATTAAAGTAAACCTATTCGTACCGAAAGAAATAAAAATAATAGGTATTCTAAAAAAGTATATAACATAAAGAGAACGAATCTTTACCAAATTGAATCGTTGTAAATTTAGTAGTGGTAGTTTTAGTGTTAAATTATCTAATTTAACATATCCGTATACAGTAAATACTATTTCTCCCATTGTATGCTAGTAATTTTCAAATATGAATGCGATTCATTGAGTGATTACAGCTGTTGATATTATCCAACAGTCGAGCGACTATAGTCGCTCTTAGCATACAGAAGTCGATTCGTGTCGAGCGATTATAGTCGCCCGTACTAATGAAAGAATTATTATTATTAATAGAAGTAGATGTGACACGTACAATATGCTTAAATCTTTTTTTTTTTAGTTTAAACATCGTGTTAATTACATATGACATTGGTTATCAATAGAATGTGGATTCTTATTCAAATTCATATTTTTTAGAATATAGTAAATAAAGAAAATTATTATATCTACCAGGTGTTATAAAAAGCACTATAATTCGGATATTTTGTATATATTTTCATAGTGCTAGTATTTTATGCAATTTCGCGCTTTTAATTTCCCCTAAATGCATCATAATTCACAGTCTAATTATTAGCGACTAACTTCGACAAATTAAAGTTTGTTACAAAGTATTTAATCACTTAAGAAGCGAAATAGTCTTCGTACTTATCGTTGGTTATCGAGATTCCTGTACAAGGTTTCTTTATTTGGAAACTGGAACGAAACTCGGCATGCTTTGTGCGCTTTAAATGGATGTGCTTCACAGTTACTTGACGATTGCATAAATTTTTAGAGAGTTGGTGCGAATATGAGAATTTTGTGTGACCTATTCTGAATCTGCTTGATACTGTTTATCTTTCTTCTGTCGTTAAAAGTAACCGTATTACATTGGTGCTCTGTTTTAAGTCTCTCGTCTTGTATACAGTCCCTGACCATCGAATTAGGACCGCTACAAATTTTCAGCATTTTTCTCGTTTTCCGTAAAATTAAAAAGCCTGTTCCAATTGTAACGATATAATTTATTAACTACTAACATAATACACTGCTACTATACATAACGTTATTAACGTGTAAATAGAAATTGGCAGCCAAAAAAATACAGTCCCTGGCCATCGAATTAGGACCGCTACAAATTTTCAGCATTTCTCACGTTTTCCGTAAAATTAAAAAGCCTGTTCCAATTGTAACGATATAATTTATGAACTACTAATATAATACACTACTACTGTACATAACATTATTAACACACGTTAATATTTTGTATTTCCACCCTTTGCTTCGATGACAGCTCGTATCCTTTCCGGCACGCTCCGTATACATTGCTCGACAATATGCTTCGTATCTTCATTATTTTCCAAAATATCTGTATTTTTTGTTTTCAACTCGGATAACGCGGTGCTTGGAGAGTCGTAAATTAGTCTTTCGAGTAGGCTCCAGACATTTTCTATGGCATTCAAGTCGGGAGAATTGCCCGACCATGAGAGCAAAGGGATGTTTTTGATCTTGGAATCGCTCGTCACCCACAGAGTTTGATTATTATCGCGATAGTAACGAATCAATTGCTATGTATACATCGTTGTCAACGTATTTAGTAATAATTTGAACGACCAAAGACAATTTTCCATATATGACACAACGTTATAGCCATAAAAGTGAAATTTTCGTACGAGGTCCTAATTCGATGGCCAGGGACTGTATTTGTATCAAAGAAATTACAATAATAGATACTTGGAAAAATACATAATGCGCATTCTATGGCATTCGAGTCGGGAGAATTGCCTGGCCATGGGAACAAAGGAATGTTTTTGGTTTTGGAATCGCTCATCACCCACAGAGTTTCATTATTATCGCGATAGTAACGAATCAATTGCTATGTATACATCGTTGTCAACGTATTTAGTAATAATTTGAACGACCAAAGACAGTTTTCCATAGATGACACAACGTTACAGCCATAAAAGTGAAATTTTCGTACGTGGTTCTAATTCGATCGCCAGGGACTGTATTATAATATTTCGATGATGATGATTTATAAATATAAGTCGTAATAATGTAATAATAGTCGTAAGTACAACGAGGAATTCTTCAGGGTGATTCACCTAACTCAACCTTAATATGCTGTGAACTGTGTGACGAAATATCTCGTATTTTTTATTTATCAAACAATAGCTACAGCAATAACTACAATTCTTTTTTTTAATAATCTGTTATGTAAATTAATTTTCAAACCAGTTTAAATATGGAAATATTAACGATCATTTTGTGGAAAAATATCAAGCGATGATTAAAATTTAGCGGTAAAACGTGACTTTATAATTAATAGGTTCTATTACGATGAACATTTTATTTTCCTTTCTACCAGTGTATTTCAAAAATATACGAATACTTTTAACCATTCATCGAAATGAAAAATTGAGCATAAGAGATTTTTAACAACGAATAAATCCCAAATAACAAAAATATTTAACGCAGATAAACAGCTTACCACTGGGTATGATTAATAATGAAATGTTCGGTGCGCAGTGTAAGTTACTTATAAAATGTTACGTGAAAAATTATTTAAAAAAAAATCGTATAGTAATCTGTTTTTCGCTGTTTTGCTTTTTTATCGAGATACAAAAGTCGTCATGAATTTTTTGATCCAAATGTATATTTAAAACATTTCGCCCTGTAATTCGAAAGATTTTTTTGCAAGAGTGTATCGTGTAAATAACTGTGGTACATAGGTTCGTAAAATAATGAAAGTTATACGAGATACAGAGACAAAGAAGTACGTTAGCTTCTTTGTCGTCTTCGATCTAGACGTTAGTAACACTCTAATACGGATTTAAGCTTGAACAATTGCAATCAAGGACGGCACAGGAGTGCCGCAGGAAACTGTCACTGTCGTATCCTGTTAAAGCCAACCGTTGATTAATGAACTTTATGCAAATAAAGAATGATTTTCTTCGAACAGGAAATTTTATTGTTTCTTGAATCTGCGCAGAAAGAAAATTCGAGCAACGAGTTGTGTTTATTTTATTTTATTATCTCTGCTCGATGAAGTTCACTTTCAATTTTATTGGTAGTTATTTATTGTTATAATGCTGTGATACGTAAGCGTAAAAAATTGTAATTTAAAGTTCGCTAGCACAACTTTGTATATAACAAATAAAAGAAAAGAAGATAAAAGCAGATTAGTAAATAAATTATGAAAACTATATTCAAATATTAAGTTAGTGCATGTAAAATATCGTTCATCGAAGATTCGAATTTGAAAATTGTTTCGGAACGAAGGAACTGTAAAAGAAGTATTCGAAGTATTTTTTATCTCCAGAGCTGATGATTTTTATACATCTAAAAAAATTAAAAATCGTTGAGAAATGTATATATTAAAATCACGTGGAAAGTATTTTAATTAAAAATATGAATTTTTGAAGAAACTACCGGTGGTTAAACTTTCACTTTAGAAAACGACATATTACGTGCACCAACCTAATGTTTAACTTAATACGTGATATTCTTCACACTTCATAATGCATAACATTATTTCCAACAGTTTGATCGAACCCGTTATTTCCAACAATTTGATCCCGTACAGTTTATTAAAATAACACTACATAATATACCAGAGATATAAACAAAAAGTTTACCAACAGGAAACGAACTTAAAAAAAATCATCAACGAAGAAACCAGTTGTAATAGACACTGTAAATTATTTCAAATGATAAAAAGTTAATTAATTAAATTAATCCATACAACGACTAACGTCCTCAAATTTAAGTAGATTAATTTGTACCAAAGAAATCAAAACAATAGATATTTGAAAAAAATATATATCGCAAGGGAAATAAACCTTTCTTCGTACTCCTTAAGAAAATCTCTAAAAATTTTCGAAAGCACACCTTTTTTAATTCATAGAATCTCTATAAAAAATTGCAAAGAAGTTATTTTGACCACTTCGGTAGGTCTAATGTTAGTGAAACACTGACGATTAAAGTAGACTTATTTGTATCGAAGGAATAAAAATGATAGGCATTTGAAAAAAATATATATCGCAAGGGAAATAAACTTTTCTTTATATTCCTTAAGAAAATCTCTAAAAATTTCCGAAAACACCTTTTTTAATCTATAAAATTTCTATGAAATATTGCAAACAAGTTATTTTGATTACTTCGGTAGGTATAGTGTTACTGAAACACTGACGATTAAAGTAGACTTATTTGTATCGAAGGAATAAAAATGATAGGTATTTGAAAAAATATATATATCGCAAGGGAAATAAACCTTTCTTTATATTCCTTAAGAAAATCTCTAAAAATTTTCGAAAACACCTTTTTTAATCTATAAAATTTCTATGAAAAATTGCAAAGAAGTTATTTTGACCACTTCGGTAGGTCTAGTGTTACTGAAACACTAACGATTAAAGTAGACTTATTTGTATCGAAGAAATAAAAATGATAGGTATTTGAAAATTTATAATAAGGGTAACAATTCTTTGTACATATTTTTTACAAAAAGTCATAAAAAATCGCCAAAGATACATCGTTGTATTATAAAATTTCTATAACAAATTATGAACCAGTCATTCTGACCGGTTGGGTAGTTCTAGTGCTAAAACACGTACAAATAGAAACTTCACCGAAAGAACCGCGTGTCGGTTTGGAAGCTTTTATCAACGACAAGCGCAATCGAGCGTCGCTTGATTTAATTGCGATTTACCCTTGATAGTCGATTGGTTTTCGTTGGGAACGACGTTCTGGTCGGACTTGGTAACCCTTTTGCGCTACCATTTACATGATATTGAATTCGAGCCGAGGATAAAGTCGACGTTGGTCGCGCCGAGATTGGGTTGTACGTTATGCGCGGCCAATTTTTCCCGGCGAAACGTTTTCATGACATCCAGCCAATATCGGCCGCGCGTGGAGCAGCCTCGAGACGACGGTATTAAAGGAATACGGGTCACCGAGAAATTTTCAAGCCGCTACATTTGCCTTGTGCGCCAGAGAAAAGGGGTATACCTTACAATTAGACGTGCCTCGAAGGCATTACGCTCCGCTTGATACTCTTTTTAGTTGGTCCTTTGGCTAGAGACGCTTTATTAGCGTAGGAACTTCGT
>SMSQ01023017.1:0-12300 GCA_019453375.1 Ctenoplectra terminalis | reverse complement strand
TGTAAATATTCAAGATTAAAGTATATAGATATTCTGGAACCAATATTCCCAACAGCTTACACCAGAAAGGATCGACTAAATGTCCCGACGGGAGTCAATCTGCTCGGGGGGGCTCTGAAGAGGAGAACCAGGTAACTGTTTATTACCGACCGCGAGAAATAGAACAAGAATCGCAATGAGGAAATGGAGGAACGGGATCGCTGGTGAATACAAATGTGAAAATTAAGCGCTGATTGGCCGCAACTCGTTCAACTTTGTGGTTGATTGGTTAGTTAGATTTTAAATCAGTCTGGCATCGATGTGGGTGGGACTTTTGCGCGAGAGGTGACCTTTTGCTCTCTCTTTTTCTGAATACCGTGTTCTTCTTCAAACTGAAGATTACATTTGAGATTATTCAACGATTGAAAATACCGTCCTAAAATGGATTTCTGAATTATATTTGATTGCGTCTTAACTTCTATTCTTCCGCGTCACTTAAAAGTTACAAACTGATGTATCTATATTTTCAAAAATCTATTTTATTTAGTTATCACTGTACTATTAAATTTTATTACTGTATCACTGTAATTGTACCACGATCAATCTATAACAATTATTAGTATAAAAATTTTCAAATCAAAGTGAAAAACTGTAATGAATCGTAATTTTTTCTCCGATAAACAGACAAAATTCGGCCCATAGAGGGTTAATTTTATCGCAACTCATCGTTGAATCAAATGCAAATGAATTTTTTGAAATCCACCGATCATCGCGCCGAGTCAAGATTCTTTGTTGGCTTCTTCGTCCAATTTTCCTGTATCCACTTGAATTTTTCAAATACTCGCTTTCGTTACTCACTACTCTCAACGAACTTATCTTTGCGATTCCTCTAACACTCTTACCTTCGTGTTCAATGAAAAAAATCATTTAACTGTTTGAGGTACGGTGGGATTAAAAGTGTCCCACCTTTTTTATGTATTTCACGGCATGGTGGGACATTTTTAGTCCCACCTCGAAATCTTGCAGTAGCTGCATGTGCATAGGTTTATATTTCGCCTTATTTATGTAAAGCAGTTGGTAATGTATTCGAACAATGTTACAAATGTATTCCTTGTGTTGGCAACATTCAACACGCAATTAACGGTTGACCAATTGTTATAAACAAATTTAATTAACCATTACTATTTTGTTATGTTTTTACACGATGTTATACCTTCATTAATAAAAATATACCAATTTTGTTTCATTTAAAACCCGATAAAATTCCTGTCCAACATGGGTCTATTTTTTATCTGAAATGCCTCAAAGAGTTAAAGAGAGTACAGTGTATTTTCAAAAATCGAAGCTTTCAGTAGATTTTGCAACGCACGCAACTTTCGCGGCAAACTAATATCGCAACGACGCGGTAACTTATTTCTAAAGGAAACAATTTGAATCATTTATAATTCATGTAAATTGCACAACATTGGAAAAGTAATACGATGACGTGTCGTTTGTTGCTGGCTACAAGTCCACGGAGCGTAAATTTGATTACAGAAGCTTGTCACTGCAGATAACGTAAATTACCGCGTGAAGACTATTATTATAGAATCGTAGAATACAGTATGAGCCGTGTTGAAAATGTTCATTTTCATACGACAGTGATCGTAATAAAATCGTGTAATTATTTTAAATCGGCGTGGTAATTACTATTTATGGAATCGGTGTCGACACTTTTTCATCTTGACAAATGACATGATATCTGGGTTAGCGACGAATTGTTATATACGTATACGATGTCCATCGTTTAATTTCATTACGATATGCCGGAAATCCATTTAGAAAATTGTGCGTGTTAGAAAACAGGAGTAATGTACAGAAATGAGCGTGAGTGACTAACATTTCCTATCACGAAACACGCAATGATAACCATTACATGATTATATGTAATAAGTAGATATACAGTACTGTGCAAAAGTCTTAGGCCACCTGTCAAAAAAAATATTTTGCTATCTTAGAAACGAATTTAAGATGGATTAATATTATTTTTATTTCGACGTTATTTCTTTCTTTCTTTCTTTTTAAGAATTAGACTCACGAGGTGTTAATTAGATTGAGAGATATTGATTAATTTAAAACGATCGATATTTCGTGTATTCTCTTATTACTTTCGCTACACGACAGTTTTTCTTTTTTCTTTTTTTAGATAATCGTTAAAAAATTATAAGAAACTCACTTTGCATTTCCATTCTATTATCGACAATTTAAGAAGCTGATTTTTTCCTTTTTCGCTTTCTTCGTATGTTTCCTTTATACTTTGCATACGCGTTCCATAATACTTTAATCAAGGCTCTGCTTGTTAAAGAATTTTTGAAACATAATTTCACCGGATAAAATTATGCATGACCAACGCAAAAAAGGCAATATGGAAAAATTTGAATTTAACAGTGTTAAGAAATGCTTCCCTAAAATACGTTTAATTACAGTTACAAGATCAATAATGTAGATGGTCTAAGACTTTTGCACAGTACTGTATGTACCAGGTGATCATTTGTCACCAGGAATGAGGATAAAGAAACAGTCTAACGAAAACAATAAACATGACATGGAAAGAATTATCTAAATGGTAAAACTTGTAACACGATACCGTACGCTTTTAGAACTATTTTTCGCGTGTTGGTGAAAAAATTCAGTGTTAATTTTATTGGAGGGTGTGACTCGTTTCGTTTTCAGTTAATACCTTTCCTCTGTTCCCTGTGACGTTATAAAACATATTAAAAATAATCTCTCGGCGCTTAACATGGAAACGGTTATATACAGGGTGTCTCGTAAAGTTTACGTGCTTAAAAATAATATAAAAATTTATATCGACATACGGGAGTTGAAAAAGGTAACGGAAACAGCTCGAACGCTGAGAAAATTCTTTATTGACATTAACCCTTTGCGCTGTTGGTCGTACTCAATATTTTATCTCAACTCAGTCGTGTTTAACCAGTCAGCTGTGTTTGACGACTATATCCGTCATGGAGAAATTTTTTGCCCGTATATTGTGTCACGATGACTATATAAATATTGTCTAGGACCACCATTAGCTTAATAGTCTGAATTTTCTTGGGAATTGAAACATACAACTCCGGAATTATATCGAATCGGATACTATACCCGTTTTCGTACAGAAACCTTTTAAGTTTGTTTTAGAAAAGCTGCGAGTACCCTAAGTTTGTCCCTAATTTTTTTTTTTTTTTTTTTCAGAATAGTTACACGACATAAGAATATTTGCATTATTTTATCTAACATTTATAGATCTATATATTTTTTATTAATCCTTAATTGGTAAGATGGAGTGTGAAGGGATTCATGAAACTTTTAAATAGAAAATAAAATTTTATTCATTTGTATTAATATATTTATTAAAAAGAATCCGTTAAAGAAAATCTAAAAATTTAGTATTTAAGGGTATGATGAGGATGCGTCAGACGCCACTATACCAATTATGGATTGAAAAGTCAGAAAAAATTTGAAATAATTTATAACTAATGAATAACTCGATTCCGACAAGCTACGCAGAGATTCCCAAGACATGTTTGGTCACGACAACTCAAAACTTTGAGTAGCTCGGCTCTTTTTCTCACATCCTAATCTCAAATACTCGGTCTCAATGCTGAGACTACCGAGAATTAAGCTGTACTTATTAGTATCAAAGAAATAAAAAAAAAAGTTACGTAAAAAATATATATAATTCATTCGACACAAACTTTTATTTATATTTTAAACAAAAAATCACGGAAAATTTCCATAAATGTACCCCTACGAATCTATAAAACATCGATAAAGAAATTACAAACAGGTCATTTAGACCACTTCGATACTTCTTGCGTTGAACCAGCCGTGTCCAATACCCAGCAAGCGGCCCAATTGAAGTTTTTCTTCGGCCCCCCTGAAGCGAACAGTTCCACCTCTATATTTTACATTTTGTTATTCACAAAATTAAAAAAGAGAAAAAAATCCTATTACGCGCAAGTGGATTAATTTTTTGCCTATTTTTATACGCGCGGCTCACAATGGGCCAGTAAAATGTTCTTTTTCGTTCCAACAAACAATTTCATTTCGACATAGCTGGTCTATCAAATCGCCTCTGCTCTCCCATTTCTGTTACGCGAAGCTCAACCACTCGTTACAAACAATCATAGAAAAAAAAAAAAAAAAAATTCTCGTTCCAACGTAAATATGTATCAATGTCTCTTGGAGGATCGAAGAAGTCAAGCGTGGTTGTAAAATCATATCGAAAAAACGGGTCACGGGTACCGAATGGTCGCGTGTCAGCTGCGTGGTGACCCATATTTCCCATCACGGAACGTAAGCCAAACCCAGGCTTATGGGCACCACGTGTGCACCGATGCACCGCGAGGTCTGGAAGCGACCAACCTAACCGAGATTCGATTCTGTTCACCCGGCTAGGTTTTCGCCGCACGGAGAATTAATAGAGGTCTCTCTTCGCTGGTAACGTGGCTTCCATCCCTTAGCGTAAGTTTCCTTCGGCACGGGGCATGCGTGCAAGACCCAAAGTCCGCTCACAGGATCCCTAAATCAACATTTCAGCGTTGCCTCGCGAAATTAAGGAAATCCTTGATCTACGAGCCATCCGTGTTCGATTCTTGATCTATGGTATCGCTCCGACTTTTATGCGTCCTTCTTCGCATTGTCCTGCATCAATGGATTTGATTTCTATCCCCCGCTAGAATCGCGTTCCATTCTTACTCTTCCTCCACGTATAGAAATGTCTCGTAAGTTCGGCTGCGTTTGTATTATACGGATCGTCGTGATACGTATTGGGACCAAGAAAGTCCATGCCGAAATTGCCAGTTTATCTTGCGACCTGACGCAACGTTGCACTGTCCCGATGCGTTGTACATCAGCGGAGATTTGTATACGTTCGATTGTGGTCCGATCCAATGGTACATGCTTGGAATCGTAAAAACTTGAAACCGTTCCGATTCCAACCTGGCTATTGCGTTTTTCTTTTTCTAATACAATTTTCGGATCCTTCCTGTTATCTGGCCGCCATTATTTTTCTGGGTTCTGATTGGTGTACAGAACGACGCTTTAGACGGGGAACGTTTTGATTGGACGTTTAGTACGTTTTGAAATTGTTTTCTTCGGAGATTGTATTTTTAATTAAATTCTATATCTTCATCGATCCGAGTGCTTCTTTTATTTAAAAAGTAAATTAACCAAATAAATATGAAATCGTAAACATTTATAATTTCCTGTTTTTTTTTCCAAAAGAACACTGTAAGTTTTCGCAATAGTCCTTTGAAACTTAAAAAAGTTTACCAGTGCAAAGGGTTAACCTTCGATCTCCTATCTTCGTTAAACCTTAACCCTCTATAGGCGGAATTCTGTTTGGTTACGAGAAAGAAATTAAAATTAATTATAGTTTCTCGGTTTAACTTAAAAATTGCTAAACTACTAGCTGTTGTAAACAGGCTGTCTAATATTATAACAGTGGTGCAATAATATAATTGAACAGTGTAATGACAAGTAAATATCAGGTTAGAAACTATTAAATGGGCGTTGGGTCAATTCGTGCGGCACATACGAGTC
Organism: Ctenoplectra terminalis; assembly: GCA_019453375.1. Classification (NCBI taxonomy): domain Eukaryota; kingdom Metazoa; phylum Arthropoda; class Insecta; order Hymenoptera; family Apidae; genus Ctenoplectra; species Ctenoplectra terminalis. The sequence goes on along the minus strand of SMSQ01023017.1, from coordinate 6,738 downwards.
CAAATTTTTGACTTTATTTATTGCACGCAAATGTTCTAACACAGCTGTATGACTAGTTGCTAGTTTAGACCCAAGTGTTGGACTAGTTGTGCGTGGATCGGATTCCACAGCCGTCCTTAATTCCTCGTTATCAATATGGGCCGGTGGTCTTCCTCGAGGCTCATTCACGATACTCAAATTGCCAGAACGAAATTTTTCGAACCGATATCGAGCATTTTTTTCATTGCTGGATCCATCTCCGAACGCCTGATTAATATTTCTCGAAGCTTGAGCCGCGGTATGATTTAATTTAAACTCGTACAAGAAGAGTAGATGTAAATCGCGTTTTGTTTCCATCTGGTTTAGGATAAAAATAAAATAAAAATGGGATACAAAGGTGAAAAAATTTTATAAAACGAGTAAGAAGAATACCTTTAAGCTTTATAAATAAAAATATCGAGCGCGCGTTACAATGTATCTCTCTCAGTCGCAGCTCAACACAGACTAAACAAAAAACGCCCGTTTCATAGTTTCCAATCTAATATTATTAATTATATATTACTGTTGGAAATATTCCATGAGGAATATTCTGACAAAAATTAGTCTCTTTCTTTTCTTTGTGTCTAACCAAGTTCCCTGCGGCTTGGACTTTTTTGTACATACAGTATGCTTATGCAAGGAGAGATAGAAAATTTGTTGCGGTCCTAATTCGATGGCCAGAGACTTTATAGGGTGCATCCTACGCGGAACACTTGACGAAGAAAGTAACACAAGATAAACAGAAGTTTAATAAATATGCAGTTTAGTAGGGGTTTGAACGTTGCACCGCGTCTTCAGATGCATCCCATACACAAATCGAAGTTATTCTTACGTTGGACAGAGAGTATGAACTACGCTTCCTTTTCCTATGAAGCGTCCCAGAAAAATGACCAGGCTTCGACAGTCTGAGCGAACACATCGAACGGAGCAGCTCAAAACAAATATATTTTTATCCAAGGTTCAATTTTGTCAATCCCATCTCGTCTCGACCACTAGTCTTCCTTCCAATGACAAAAGAACTTCTCCACGAGCGCTATCGAGTATCGTCGCCAATATTTCGTCAAGATCAGCCGTCGTTTTATCGAAGACAACGACGAAGACAACGAACCCTGATATCTGTCTTCGTAACGTCTGCTCGTTATCGAGGAATTTTTATTTTATTTTTTTTTTTTGTTTCTTCGTGTTAAAACTGTAAAGGATCGTTAACAACCGGTCTCGAATGGCATCCTTTTCGTTAAAAATTGATTTGAAGCCAGAACGCTTTCGACAGGCAAACAATCGCTCAGAACTGACGGATGCAATTTTACTCCATTGATGGGATGGACTCGCGAATCAGTCAACAGTTTGTAAATATAAAACATCAGCTATAAAACGAGAAAATAGGACGGACAACTGATACCTCGGCCGAGCGAGATCGTGACGAACGATAATAAACTTCTTAATTAATGACGTTTCCAAACGAATTAACGATTGATGCGCTACTTCAATTAACCTGCTTGTTTGGAATGGAGGGCGCCTTTTCACGATGCATTCAGCTACCGGTGGCTGGTCTCACGATTCGTTCTGGTCCGTCCGTAACAATGCCACGGAATCGAAAGTGTATTGTGGAACGCATAATAGAAGCACTTTGTGATAAATTGATCGTTCTGCTGGCAAGAACGTTCTCGCGTGAACGCGGTGAATGCTTGTTCTATGGCGAAAAATTGTCTCTGCCAATGGAACGGCGAGCCACGGCCGTGCAATCAGTTGTCGACCGGAGAATTTCGGATTCTATTATGGGGAATCAACAATTTAAAATATTGAACGCGAACGTTTCATCCGTGGAGGCTCGTCGATCCGATCATTATCGTCGCTGCCAATGTACGACTTTTAAGTAAAAACCGGAACACGACGCATTTTATTTTGCGCTCGTAACGCCATGCAAACGGTCCGAATAATTCTTGCCCACCGTTTGACGATTTTACGATCGCCTCGTTCGATAAATCAATGACAAATACTAAAATATTTCGTGATTTATTGCTGCTCGCGTATTGTTCGACCGGTCAAGAGGTACAAATCGCTTTCGATCAATTTTTAGCTTGTCTGAAACTACAGAAAACGTTCGAGGGTGTAACGGAGGGTTTGATCGGAAGATAATGCAGTCCAAACAGCACTTAAATATTTTTGTGTTCGTCGTATAAAGCGTTTCACAGCAACGGTGTAAAAACGTGTTCCAAAAATGTCTTTTCAGAGGTGAACAGCTATTTCGACTGTTTCTATTCTTTGTTTTACTGATTATTGCGGTGCTCGTAATTTTAGGAATTTAATGCTCAACGATTTTTCATATTTTTGTTTAATTATCGTGTGTACAAAACGCGAACAAAATTAGGAAAATTGTTTGGGATAAAAATAGTTACTAATGAACTTTTAGGTGGAAAGTAATATGGAATTTCTCGGGTTCTAGTCTTAACCAGTTGAGCAGAAAACTTTCGGTACTTCAGATATTTAATACTATAAGTTTGATAAATTACTAAAAACTCCATAAGCTTTGATTACATTTTTACGTACGTACCCAATAACATCCCCCAAAAAACTTGGAAATAAATATTTAATAATAGATATTACAATAAGTAATGTAGCGCGTGTACCACTGTTTAGCGGAAGAAATCGAACAAAAACCTGTTTCTTTTCCTAATCACCCCATAACTAACAAAACCAATACAGAACAAAGATACCTATAATGACAAAAAATGGAAAATACCTCGGTATAACCTAATCAATATCACGGTGTAACACTTTTCGTTAACACTAGGTTTACGGGCACCGATTGGATCATTTTGATGGGTACACCGAAATACAAATTTTTTGAAATATTATTAGTCCAGTTTATTTGAAATTAATAGATTTCTATAATCACAGATTTATTTAGTACATTTTTCTATACAAATTTTATTTTTAATCTACATTTTCCGCATGCATCATTGTTAAACTTGAGTACGAAATCTGAACTGCGTCAAACTGACGGGTTCCGTAAATCTAGTGTTAAATTTGATTACGGTAAACATCTACGGTAATTATTAGTTAAAACATTTTCAAATCAAAGTGAAAAACTGTAATCGATCGTAATTTTTTCTTCAATAAGCAGACAAAATTCGGGCTACAGAGGGTTAAATGCGTATAAAATATTGTTTCTGTGAAAGCGAGAGAACAAACCAAACAGATATGTTACTTTGGAAGAAAAGTTCCGTAAATCTAGTGTTAAGTCCTCAGAAACACGTTAATTTCGTCCATTAACAAGCTCACGGATCGAAATAAAAAAGAAACTGTTCGAACAACACTTGCTGGGAAAGACGCGCACCATTACGTTTTAGCGAACAAAAGAAGCGTTTAATGAACAACAATGCATATTTCAGCTCGCGAGCTAGCCGGAGGCCGTGAATCGGAAGGAACGCAACAAACTGTTACGGCCTCGGCTGTTCTTTTCTTCCGTTCGGTCCTAACAGCGTGGCCCTATTTCTACCCTTTGTCTGGCGCGCTATCTTTGACACGTTATTGTCCGAACGAAATACGAGTAAACCGTTGGTCGGTGGCGTCGGAACAAAGGCGCGAAGGGGAGCGAAAAACGCGAGCGAGAGGCATGCGTCTCGGGGCCCCGTTTTCCCGGTGGTAGTTTTTATTTCGTCAACGCTGTGACAAACGAAAGAGCGTAAGTTAGGTATAGACGAGTCGGCATCGATAGCGTGACCGGGCTCAACTGTAAATCGTCGTGATTTAGGGGATGATCGACATATTGGCCAATGCATAGCTCAAACTGCGCTATGGCCGATGGTATACTGCCAGCGCTGGCTCCTACGACGGCAGCAACGGCAACGCGATGCATGATGCATTGTCCCTAGACGAGCGTAGATAACGCCGGAATTGCCGTTGCTACGTTCATCCTCGGCTTTTCTCGATATTCTAGAGGCGGTCCTTTGCTCATCATGTTCATTGCTGGCCACCGTCTATCACGCAACCGCATCTAATCGCGAAGACGAATGTCGATAGTTTCGTGGACAAAAGTGCTTCGCGAAAGGGGAGCGGGATAGCACGAGCGTCGATATTTTTGTCAGATATGTTTCTTTGGACAAATTTTTTTTTTGAATATCTGGTACGGATGTGGTTCTGGTATGAATAACTGTTTTTTTTGTATTTTTTTTGTGCTCGGAAGAGAAAGGAAAGGGGTTTGAAGCGAGTGATATTTTGAATTAATACGGCCAAATTTAATTCACCACGCGAACTTACGAAGTTTAATTAATTTTGTTATCGAATAAATTGTAGCGGCAAGCTTGGATGATTTAAAATTACTGTCGGTAAATTATAATAGTATTTAGTTGTTAAAGAAATTCTAGCTGGGAGCGTCAATGATTCAAAATCACATTCGGTTAATTATAATAATATTTATGTTAAAATTGATTCTACTATTTCAATGTGATTTTTATTACTCTTCTTGTTTTCTATCTGTTTATTATCGGAAAACTTCCTTGATCGATATAGTAATCTTTGTGGAAAATATTAGCATTAACAAAGAGCGCGATGAAGACAAAGATTAAATAAAGTAGACCGAGGCAAATCACTTTCTTTTAAAGTTAAAAAATAATAGCCGAAATTTAGAAGGTTAACTTTCTATTATAAAGTCGTAATTAATATCCATTTAATATGAAAATTAATAATAAAAAATCTTATAATCTTATAACCTTAAAATCTTAAAATCTTTCTACTACTTCATTTACCAACTATCATTCCAGTAATATTTCTCGTATCAGCGATTCTTTTTATTACTCCTTGATATCGCTAAAATAAACAGCAAGTGTCAAATGTTAACACAGCATGTATCATCAAAATAATTAATATTCAGTTTTCTCCTATTTAGAAGCGTTTGTATAGAATACGTTTAAATGGAATAGCACTAAACGCGTTTAAAGCTACGTTTGACTAATGCCAGTTTCGAACTACATATGTACAATACAGTTTGAACGCGCAATCCATACGCACACAGCACGAGTAATCTGGGAATTTCCATTACGAGTATTCAATTTTAGCTATAAATTTCCGTAAGCGCGTTATAGCGCGTTGTCAGAAATGATCGATCGCCAATTTAGATAAACACGTATAATTGAGATGACGGGAAACAATGAATGGAAAATATAAATTGCTTTTATCGTTCTATTTTCTCTCTAAACGTGTTAAATCGTAAAATCAATTTCTTGGCGTTATTTACTCCATTGTATTTCATACGGTCTGTTTGCAGATGATTCGAAACGTTTCAATATGTCGACGTTTAAACGTTTCTCGATTTTAAGCAACGCATTGTATCACCGCACCAAGATCTCTATAAATCACAGGGCTCCTTGGAACAATAGAGCCATTCGATCAATCAATGATACGATTTGCGTAGGCGTCGCTGTTTGTTCCCTGTGTATTCATACGTGGAAGCGATTTAATTAAGTAGTCCAGTAATGTCACACGTTAGTTAATGCCTAGTTCGAACTCGGCTGCAGTCAATGTACAACACGTATGCACAATAGCATCGGATACAAATTGCCACTGATACTACTAAATTTCGTTTGCACATTTCCTGAAAAGCGTTATCGATCACTGGCAATTCCTTTGCCATTATTGCCGTTGCTCCACATTTTCGTGCTAATAATTGTTCTATTGTGCGAGCAGATAGTTCTACAAGAAGATCGATAGTAAATAATATTCTGAGAAACGAAGTGAATTATACGGTCCCTGGTCATGGAATTAGGACCGCTGCAAATTTTCAGCATTTTTCGCGTTTTCCGTGAAATTAAGTGGCCTGTTCAAATTGTAATGATATAATTTATTAACTACTAACATAATACTACTGTGCATAGCATTATTAGTTCGTGTTAATATTTTGTATTTCTACCCTTTGCTTCGATGATAGCTTGTATCCTTTCAGGCACGCTCCGTATACATTGTTCGATCGTACGCTTTGTATCTTCTTTATTTTCCCAAATATCTGCAATTTTTGTTTTCAACTCGGATAATGCGGTGCTTGGAGAGTTGTGAACTAGTCTTTCGAGTAGGCTCCAGAAATTTTCTATGGCATTTAAATCGGGAGAATTGCCTGGTCATGGAAGCAAAGGGATGTTTTTGGTTTTGGAATCGCTCGTCACCCACAGAGTTTTATTATTGTCACGATAGTAACAAATCAGTTGCTATGTATACATCGTTGTCAACGTATTTAGTTATAATTTGAACGACCAAAGATAGTTTTCCATACATGACATAACGTTATAGCCATAAAAGTGAAATTTTCGTAAAGAGCCAGGGACTGTAGTTGTAACAATGAGAAATTGAAAATTGTTACTCGAAATGAGTTCGGTATAGCTTTTTCTCAAAATAATAATGTTGTACTCGTTGGATACGAATTATGAAATGTGAATTTAAAACCAGAATTCTCATAATAATGATGATATATTAATACCTGTATAAAGGGATTTAAAAATCTTTTAAGCACTCAGGGCCTCTAAAGATGTTAATCCAACGTTACGTCCAATTATAAGTTTTCAAATAAAAGATTAAATTAAAATCTGATTCTGACAAACATTTAAGAGCCTATTTTGTAACAATGTATAGGTTGTTCCGAAAGTTTCTTTTATTTTATTAACAAGTAGTGCAAGCATAATATTTTATGTTCCATAATACATTATTATTTTATACAGGATTTATTTTACT
>SMSQ01023016.1:0-10766 GCA_019453375.1 Ctenoplectra terminalis | reverse complement strand
TTTTTTTTTTCTTTTCTTTTCTTTTCTTTTCTTTTTTTTGTCCTTTTTTCTACACTGACCAAGAGAACAAGAAAATCATGAACGTTTTTGTGAGTGGTTCGTGGGACGCCGAGGTTCATGGACAACGTATACCTCAGGCATCCCTCGACCTTCCACGTCCTTCGGTTCGTTGATCGAATCTGCCACCTTCGCTCACTTTGTGCCTACGTCTACACCTTTCCCTCTTTCTGTCTCCTTCCCGTTTCCTTTTCTCTCAATTCCGTTTTCTCTTTCGACCTCTCAAATTGTTATTTCGATTAAATACTTCCTTTTCGATTCACGCCTCGTCTTCTCTCTCTTTCTTTCTTTCTTTCTTTCTTTCGCTGGCTACTTGGTGCTCGGTACATAGCAAGCAGAGCGCAACGCGTTGTTAAGACACGAAACGAGAGAAGCACGTTAGAGCTCGTTCGTTCGATTACGAGAGACGACCGGTTAGCAGAGCTCAGTCGTCCGTAAACGAGGATCGCTCGACGGTCTTCTCGATGATCGAGTGTCGCCGTGTGCTGTAAACCTCGCAAACACGACTGTCCTCGGCTCTTTCTGCCGAGGTACTTTGTAAAGTCTTGTTCCACTCGTTTCAGTAGAACGTGCTTTCGTTCTGTCCGCGGAGAACGAGAAGCGTCGACGATCAACGGTCCTCTTCTTTAATATAAGTAGTAAACCGCGATTCCAAGGGACCGTATCCTCCCCGCCCCCCCTCCGCCTGCCGCCTCAGCCTCTCGCACTGTCACGCGCAAAAAGTTTTTAACGTGGCATTTCGAAACAGGATCCCTCGATGATCACGGTAATCTTGGATACTCTCGATGCCGCGTAATGAATTGGTTCTTGGATACTCGACGAGCCAGGGAGTGTCGTGAATGTATCGACGATCGAATCGATGAAACGAGGAAAGGGATGCGGACGGAGAAGATAGCGAACGGTGACACACATGCGTGTTAACGAGCACGTTTTCAGATATCGTGGAAAGTGGCGGATCGGAGAGAAAACGGTGCGTGGACAGAGCGAAGAAGGAGGCAGATGGTCGAGAAGCTTCCGTTGAATGTCGCGGAAGTATTTAGGTGCGTGCGTGCGTGCGTGCGTGCATGCTTGTGTGATCCAACAGCGGACACGTAGGTATTAAGGCTTCATTATCGAGCGAATCCTCTGATCTCGCCGTGTCGACGGACGATTTAATTCTATTAAACGAGTAACGATCGTCGACTGATCGAACTAGTCCCATGCTTGGCCGATCGGAACTTATCTGTGTAGAAAATCGACAGAGAAATCTAACTACTTTGGATCCGGTAACATTGGACGTACATTGTCCGTCTTTGCACTCTGTACGGTAAACAGTTTTGGTTTAGTCGGATCGCGCGATTCCTCCAGTTCCGTCAGCTGGATCCAGGATACGAGNAGCAACAATATATCGAGATATGTTAAATGTATGCATTAGGTAAAATAATGATAAAGAAAATTTCTGTCCGTTTCTCGTTTCTTTATTTATTTTCTATTATATAAAACTGTGTATTTATATAAATATCTTTAACTCTAAATTGTCAACGATACGTAAAAATTAGGTACTTACTACCAACTGTAATAATACACTTTCATAAGATTCTGTTTATTAAAATAAACACCAATTTTTACAGACAGACTTTACATAAGTTAATTTATTTAAGAACTGAAACGCATTAACACAACCAGTGTGTAAATTTTACGTAGATTGGCAATCTAGAGTTAACATAGATTAGTCTTAATTAGATAAATTATAAAAGATTTCGATTATGCTCACCATTTTCACTTACGCAGAACTCAAATCGTTACAGAAGCGATTAAACTACTTCTTATGAAACATCTATAGTACCACTTTCACTCGCAACTACGATTAAAGTCAACGATTCCTCTTAATTTTAGTGCGTAAATTAATTTCCTCATAATAAACCAAATAACATCATTAATATTAGATACCGATGTATTTGATAGTTTCTCAAATAATATTTATCTGATCGAACACGCGTTTTCGATGTACTATATTAATACGACACTTTTCTAAGGACACATTCTACATTATTTAAAATAATTTTCCACAAGTGAGATATGAAATTTTATTTTTTGCGAAAATAGGCCTTTTTAGTGTGTGAAAATAATTTTTCTCTGTAGTATTATGTTCTTCTCTATATTATTCCTCTATACCCGGAATTTTGTTTGCATATCGTAGAAAAAATTAGAATTGATTACTGTTTCTGACTTCGATTTGAAAATTTTTGAGTCAATAATTGCTATAAAGATTGTTCGTTTCGAGTACACTGATATAGTAATAAAATTTACTTACAGAGTAATATAAATAATAAATATATAAGTAATATATATACAGTGTATAATAAGTAATATAAATATAAATAATAAATAAACATAATCAAATTTCAAAAATGCAGATTCACGAGTATGTAACTTCAAAGTTACACGATACTACAGAGATTTATATATCTCTGCGGTATTATTTTAATCAAACATACTAAAAAAAATATGTATTTCTCAAGATATTACGCGTACGTATCAAATTATAATTTTCAATTTATAATTTTCTCTCATCTACTTATAAATTTAGTTACAGAGACCTTAGAATGCATAATTAAAACTTAAAATCAAGACAAAAAACGGAATATTATCGTCCATTACATTATTGCAAAATTTTGTATAAAAAGTCAAAGTTTCACGATGCTACGACGAATAAATTAATTGAATCTAAAATTTACCGAAGCGTACTCAAATTAAAATCTTTTGTGCAATAAGAAAGGTGAACTAGGATGAACTTTATCGCAATTATAGACGAATAAGAGCTTAATTAAATTTAACGATAATCGGCGACTTTTGTGGAACATTTATCGTGGTTAGATATATGTACGCGTAGTAATTATAGCGCTACCTGTTATTAAATTCAAAGCTTTACGATTATACCGATAACACCTATAAAACCACCGTTGTTTGTGTCTTTGAACTTTACAATTACCGCTCAATAATTTCTCTATTTGCCTTTTACCTTGTTTCTCCTTTCTTAGGCAATTTTTTGCTGAAAATCAGTCAAGAATTGCCCGAAACGGATTCCTTTCAGAAACAGGAATATGTTAAATTATTCGAAAAGTTTGTCGCGTTTGAAAATAACTCCAGGACAACGTGTTTGAATAAAATTATTTTTTTTAAAGGTATTTAAAGGTATTTTTTCTTTTTTTTTTTAATTAAAAAATTAAAGTTACGTCGATGTCCAGGTAATTACCGATGTAAACTATTAATTTTAATGATATTTAAATGGAACGGTAGAAGCGTTTGCTGCTTTGGATAAAATTGAGATTTTTAAGATTTGCTATTTTTCATTAAACGAATTAGTATTTTATTAAATATTCTATGCGCCATTTATTTCCGTGTCTTTTCATCGTTTATTAAGTAATTTTAGTTTTCATTTTCCTCGGCAATGAAATTTTCAGAATAATTTTTCCAGACTTTTAGTTCATTCAACTTCTCGTCATAAAATAAATTTTGTTAAAATAGGAATAAACAATAGTTAGGTTAATGAGATAGAAAATCGCTGACTTCCTTGCAAATGACTAAAAAAACTGGAGAAAAAAACGAACTTAACACTAGATTTACGGAATCCGTCAATTTGACGCAATTCAGATTTCGTGCTCAAGTTTAACAATCATGCGTGCGGGAAGTGTAAACTCAAAATGAAATCTATATAGAAAACTATAGTAAATAAATCTGTGCTTATGAAAATCTATTAATTCGAAGTAAACTGAGCAATGATATTACAAAAAATTTGTGTTTTAATGTAGCCATCAAAATGATCCAATCGATGCCCGTAAACCTAGTGTTAATAGCATTTTACTGAAACAATCGTTTCCAGGTGAACAGCAGTCTCATGCAGACGACGTTAACACTTGTTTTAACCCTCTATGGCGCCATGTGACTTGAGAGTTACATACTCGTGTATTTACATTTAAAACAATTTATTTCATTTAGTTATCACTGTACTATTAAATTTTGTTACCGTATTACTGTAGCGATACCACAATCCATCTATAGGAATTATTAATAAAATTTTTTCAATCAAAGTAAAATACTGTAATCAATCCTAGTTCTTTTCTCTGATAAACAAACAAAATTCGGACTATAGAGGGTTAACATTAGAACTACCGGTCATTACAGTATGCTTATTCACATTGCATTATTCAAAGAAATCAAAATTATAGATATCTGAAGAAATACATAACGCAAGGGAAACGAATCTTTATCCAAATTATTTACAGAAAATCTTGGAAAATCTTCGAGAATGCGTTGTTGTAAAGTTAAAGAGTTAAGAGGTAAGAGTTTCTATGAAAAATTACAAAAACCTAGTTCTAGCGTTAATACAGCGATGCACGGTTAAATTTCACAAAGTTCGGGTAAGTTTTGTGAGGCAGGGCTTCGCCGAGCTCGAGGTGCTGAGTGGGGATAGAGAAGTGGGGATGAGTCGTTGAAATTTAACCGCGCATCGCTGTAGCTCTAAATATTGATGCAACATTGCAACACTTTTTTGTGGAAATATTAGACACATGGTATGGTATCATTCATATTTATAAAAGATGAAAACAGCCCTCAAAATTAGGGATGAAAAATATATTTTCTTCGATATTTCGAAAACTATTCACAATATTATACAGTTAAATCTGTCGTTAAAAATTACACTTTTATTGAAACAATTTTTTCCTGAAATAAATAGGTTCGTAAATACCGAGAAAAATTATTATTCCCATTATAATTTTATTAGTATATATGATATATGATATATATGATATTATTCCTCCCTAACCCTTTATGGGACCGTGTGACTTAAAAGTCACAAACTGATGTATCTATATTTTAAAAAATTTATTTTCTTTAGTTATCACTGCACTATTAAATTTGATTACTGTGTTACTGTAGTGACACCATGATCCATCTACGGTAATTATTAGTTTTAAATTATTATTTCACTAAATTATTATTATTTCAATTATTTTTAATTATTAGTTCACATTTTCAAATCAAAGCGAAAAATTGTAATCAATCGTAATTTTTTCTCCAATAAGCAGACGAAATTCGGGCTATAGAGGGTTAACTTCGAAAGCTATTTTCATCTTCTAAATACGGACGATCGCAGATAAAAAAGAAAAAACTATGTAATAATATGAATACTTTACGAAATATCGAGGAAAATATATTCCTCATCTCCAACTTTGAAGGCTCCGATTTTTCATCCTCCAAATATTGACGATTGCAGATAAAAAAGAAATACCTGTGAAATATTCTTCTAAACACTGTCCCACATATAAATTTCATAAAAATCAGCGTGTTACGTTTAACACGTTAAACGCCACGCCGATTTTGGTCGACTTTCCTTTACACTGTGCGCTGTGATAATAATTGAAAAACATTTGCTCCCAAAATAGTTAAGAATTGAAGAAAAAAATTGTAGAGGACTGGAAAGGAAAGTCGTATCTTTGTTTAATGTGATTTAATAGAACTCGTTGACGAATTATAAGCTATTATTTTTTGAGATTGATACTGTCAGTTTTCGGAAATGAACGACGCCTAAACGAAAATTTCAGCGTCGGTCCGCAGGGACCGGTGTGGAGCTTAACGTGTTTTAAACGATGTCTCTTGCGAACGTTATTCTGTCGCTACCTGTACCGTTGCTCTCTACGCAACACCGCGTGCCCGCTGCGACAATGCGCGACAAAACCGTCTCGTCTGTATCGAGCCAAAGATTTTTTTCGCGTTCGTGAAGCTATTTGCATATTTCTTCATATATAACGCAACGCAAACGCCGATAGATGCAATAAAATTCAATCTATGCTAACGAGAATTCAAAGAGTTTTCACGGAATCGCTTTATACCCAAAAAGCGGTAAACAATACCATTTACAACTAAACAGATAAGTGGACAGAAAAATGGCAATTTGGAACGCTGTAAAGGATCATACCGAGATACACCTTGGTCGAGAAAGAGGGCGAACAAAGAAAGGGTTGATAGGGGAGGGGGTAAAAAGCAAAGCGAGAAGCAAGGAAATTTTAGCGCAGGAAAGGCATGAGAGTCGGTTGGTCGGTTCGAGACGTATAAAAGCGTTGCATCGCCTTAGCCACGGTATATTTCTGCATTATATAAGCAATATAGTCCTTAGTTTATGCCCGGGACGCCGCAGTTAAACGTTGCGAAGACTTTTATAGGCCTATACGCGAATTCCCGTACTTATGCCGGTTACGACGCCCGGCGTGTTTCCACTTGAATGCAGATACACGCATAAGCACACGTGCATCCTTGCGTCGCCGTTTCTTGTCAGCTACGATGGGAAACGCATTCGCCGCGAGATGGATGGCTCCTCGCTGTCGGATAACGAAGTGTTAACCCTTAACCGGTAGCGCGAATTTTTTATGATGATTAAAAGCTCGGCCTCGCGTCGTTATCCTGACAAAGAGTCACTTGACTTTCACGAGATCGTAATGGCGCCCTCTTGATCAATCAGGCCCGGTCGTGGATGGCGAATAAATTATGACAGAACGATTATGGCGAACTTGACGAATTTGTGAAAAATTCATTTCTCCAAGCGGATGTTGAAAGGCTGTGCGTGAAAGACTAATTACTATCGTTGCGCTCGTGGAACGCGGTGTAAATTAGTTTAGTGAAAAGGAGACTTTTAGATTGGTTTGATAAATAGGTTTAAATGGACATTACTGTAGATTGATTTTATTATAACTTTGTTAGCGTTTGTAGAAGTTTTTTCTTTTTTTTCTTTTCAGTTAGGGGAGAATGAAGAATTGTTTTTAAGGGAATAAGAGTGACGAACAAAGAAGTATGTTTAGCAGTTTTAACAGTTCGTACTCTGTTTAAATGGTTTAGTGTGCTGTCTCAGAGTTTCAATCTTTTAGAGTAAAAGATTAAGTCTATTCTACGGTAATAAAATTAATTTTGTTATATTTTATTATATTTTACTATATCTGAAATGAAACATGAAGTACCGTTGTTTTTAATATTCGCCAATAAATTGTGAAATCGTGTTACTGTAATTAATATTAATAAAAAAACTATTAATATTATTTTAACTATAATCTGTAAAATATTTTCTGTAATCTCATAAAATATTTTCCATAAACATAGTTTTCTTAGGACATTAAAAATCTACTGCGGTGAGCAACTTGTTCAAAACTTACAAGCGTTCGGTGACTTACATAGAAGTATACACGTTCCAATTTTGCTTTAATATTTTCCACAGTGTATCTCAGTTTTCAATTACCTTCAAAAATTTATTTCTAACATCTTCTTCCTTTACAAACAAATTTAATCGTCTTTTAAACCTTCTTACGTGCCAAATTATTACACCAATTCTCCATTTCTCTTAGACAGAAAATGTCGCATATAATACAATGCTTATTTATATACGATATTCATTGCCATTTTTAATTGCAATAATTATTTTTAATTACTTAAATATTGACGTATCCATTTCTTGATTAAGGGATGAGAAAGTATTCCAATGACAACCTAAACCAAACAAGTTATAATTACACCTGTATTTGCCATACGCGCAATTTACTTTCATATGTTATGCGAATTAATGGAACATTAACGGTTCCTTGCGTGATAACAACTGCTAAACGTAATAACAGGTTCTCCCCTTCTGTGCTGTCCGCACGAGCAATCAGAAAACCTGTTATCTATCATCTACTTTGCCTGTCGGTATCATAATGGTAATTAATCAACTTCAATACGCGCCGTTACGTGTATAAATTATGTCACGTCCGAATATATGATATATTGAAAAGTTTCACCGAAATACACGATGTACACGAAAAGGTGCGCATACTCTTGCGAACGATAATCAAGTAATAAAAGCCAGCTGATGCTAATGAACTTCATACAGAAGGTATAATTCGAAAAAGAAGCTATGATCAATTTCATATTTGCAAGGAGCTTCTATCGTCACTTGATTTATCGCAATTCAGAATTGTATGATTAATTAATAACACAATCATTATCTCGAATCATTAACGCCAAGATATATGAAAACGATTCGACGAATTTCAGATTTCGTTTTTAAGCAATGGCGCCTCGTGAGTTGTAATCGTCGAGGCGTAACTTTTGAAACAAATATCTAGGGAAATTGTTTTCGTATTTATTTGCAAGATAAATTTTACGGTAGAAATCAAATAAAAATAAACATAACTGAATGTTATTTATTGGTATTATTAAAAATGACTTAAAAATAAAATGATAAAATAATAGTGTGAGAAACACAGTGCTTCTAGAGTTCTCTGCTCGTCTAATCGTAAGAGTTTCTCAAGAAGGATTTTTATTAGTTCTTACACAAAATAAGAAAACTGTGTTAGATTGTTGACGATAAATCTAAATATCAGGTGCAAACTTAAATAAATGAATAAATAAATTTATGCATTGAAAAAAGTTGAGGATGCTGCAGTTCCACAGTGCCTGTACACGAGCCGCTACAGTTCTCAAGTTTAATAAGTATGCATGCGTAAAATGTAGGGTAAGTCCGGGATAGTTCGATCACCGGGAGAAACCGACCAGTATTAATATCTCCGAATAAAACACATAAATCGGCATATTAATATTTTCGCACTGACAATTGTCGCAAAACCATATATACAGTGGCGTCAAGAGATCGGACAGTTAATAGATTTAAGATGAAGAAAAGTTTATATTATAGTTATAAAATGATTTTATTATTTATGAATCGTTGATGTAATAGAGAACCTTAAATTATAATATCTTTTTGAGATCTTACTAAAATTCAATTTCGATAAACCTTCTATTGAAAACTTATGAGTGTCCAGTGACGTATATTATAAATTATATGGACGTATATTATAAATTATATTTAAAGTTTTGTGCGTACTAGAAAGCAAAGCTAAAAACAACTATTTGGAAACCTCCGTAAACGAGGGTTGAGTTAAACGTGTAAGGTGTGGACGTTGTTTCACAATGCATGCTTTGAGCATTGGAACATTTGTGATTTATGTTGGAAATTGAAGAAAAAGCAACGTATCAACTAATTTTCTCTTGTATTATATTTTATTTAAGCTACACTACCGTCCATAAGTATTTGACCATTTGGTGTTTACATTATATTATAAATACCCCTAAGTAGAATGAATATAAATTTATACGATTGACATAGAAACGTGATCCTTATATGGCTGCAACAGAGAAATAATGTAAAAATTATATTGGAATGCCTTATTTCAAACATATTTTGTGTACTTTAGAGAAACTGAAGGTGGTCAAATACTTATGGACGGTAGCGTACATTTTTTTGTATTTTTGGAGATCGGTCTCATCCATAATGGGTGGACGTTCTGACTCAAACATGCGGATAAGGCCGTCCATTTGCAATGTTGGTATTTCTTAATTAAAAAAAGAAATAAATATTTTAATACATCGCGAAGTATGATTTATACGTACTCTAAATTACTTATACCCGGCTTTAATTTACCCAAAACAACAAAAACGTAAAAAACCAACAATGCAATGGCTTCTTTCCAAAAATTGCTCAAACTACCCCAGACTTACCCTATACACGAAACACACGAAACTATACGATGCTTCTTGCCCATTGTACGTTAACCCTTTGCACTCGACTGGCGCCGCTACGGCGACACGCATAATTTTCTTCAGAGAATAAGTTTTAAATTAAATTCTGTATCTTCGTCAATTCAAACACTTTTGTTTTAAAATAAACTAAATTAACCAAGTAAACAAAGAATCGTAAACATTTATAATTTTACGTTCCTCTTTCCGAAGGAACATTAAATTTTCACAGCAGTCCTTCGAAACTCAAAGAAGTTCCCGAGCGCAAAGGGTTAAAAGATTCAGGAAGGGGGCGTTACAATTGTGTCAGACGTAAGATTGCAAACGAGGCGTCAATTCGAGGTAGTTATATATCATGGACATTTTTCTTCTTTCCCCCCCTTATAACCCTTCTGTTCCATCCCCGTTTCTCGTGTTTATGTGGATGTAAACGACGGCATGCACGAGTGGATGAACATAACGAGGATTTTACAACATCGTGGCCGGTGACAGTTTCGTTTTTACAGCTTGTAAGGTATCGCGTAAAAGTGTCCGAAGCGATGGTCCTGGAGAGGTGCGGCACAGGAACGAAATGAGTGGTGGAAAAAATAAAAGAGAAGAGGATAAAGAGAAATAGGGATACCGTATTGCACTCACTTTACTGCGATTTATCTACTCGTATTAATCAATCTGTCCGTTGTAGTTATTTATTCGACGAGATCCATAAACGAAACGGGCGTTGTGCATGCGATGCAAAGTTCAAGTTTTTTATGATCCTGTCTGGATGGATCGAGAGAAGGGACGCGAAGCATGGCTAAATTGAGCGCGAATTGGGACACTGCGAGCGAGATTTTCGATGAAATCCGGAGCATGCACGTATCGTTATTCGTGGACTCAGTGTATTCGGCGTTCCTCTAATTGTTATATTATAACGCATTCAAATAAATGCTGATACGATTCATGGCGTTTTTATGGACTCGTATTATAATTGTTTCCATTTTCCTGTCCCTGAATTCCTGTTCGGTTAAATTTTGCTAGATATTTTTATCGTACGTCTAATATAAGGTTATGGTTTATCTATTATTAACCCTTTGCACTCCATACGATTCTTTGTCACTGAAGAGAAGTTTTATTTTGAACGGAAAAAATTA
>SMSQ01023012.1:21051-72660 GCA_019453375.1 Ctenoplectra terminalis | reverse complement strand
ATATATATATATGTGAAATGCGAAGGAAATAAATTTTTATTCACCTTCGTTACAGGAAAACGTAAAGTTCTTAAAATTGCATTATTTTAGATTTATAAAATTTGTATGAAAAATTGCGAACCAATCATTTTACCGCTTCGATAGTTCTAGCGTTGATTAAACGCAGTTCGAGTTACGTTCGATATTTTATCCCAATCGGTTCGCGTTTGATAAACTACTTTCAATTACGATTTCCTTCCGTGAAGGCGTAATTTGCCTAACAAGTAGTATAAAACGTTAAAAGATCGCCTGACCGATCTAAAATCAGCGACTCGAGGAAATAGACCGTGTTGCTTAATCCGGAAAATAATCCTAGCAATTAATCTGTTGATTAAATATTCGAACGCGACGCTAATTTCCACTCTTGTTTTTCCGGCTATTATTCCAATTTAAACCACGTGTCTCTGTTACGTTAATTGTTTTCGGGAGCAGTATTGTATCTGCATGGATACGTTCCTGTTGAATTAAGTTTTAAAATAGGAATAGAGCTTGAAATAAATGGAAGAAAATAAAGTATCGAGTCAAATAATAATTTGATACGAGACTGCAAATGATTAACCAGCACGAGGAGATATTTAAATATCTTTTGGTTTTTATTTATTTTGACGCATTGCCAACACTGTATTTTTAAAAATATTCTTAAACAATTTTATTTTCAAAATTCTACTTTATGGAAATTTGTAACGGAAAGCTTGAAAATGAAGCTTATCGTTCCTCTCTAAAACTATCGTAGAATGAAATATTATAGAACCAAGTATTACGATAAAGTATTATTTATTATTAATCACGTGGTAGGAAAATGATTAATAATAAATTACAATAATATATAATTAATAATGAATTCGGCGATCTAGCCGATAAGCAATGCGTTAAGTCGCGTCAACCACTAAATTGGATTATTATCGCACTAAATAACGTGCCTCTTAAAATCATTAACCACTTCGTTTCGTTTTTCTTCTATCGATTGAAACAGCAGAGATAATTAAAGCGAAGAAAGTTAAATCCTGTACAGGATAATAAATATAATAAAGAAAGAAAACTGAAAGGTTTCGAGGGAAACGGATAAGCTGAATCTCTCGGGGATAGGCGCAAATAAAAATGGATTATAATCGACTAACAAACTACTTTCATCGGCACAATATTTCAGTCTTACTTAAGAAAGTTCAATTACGGAAGAAATGGATATGTGAGGAACACAGGCGAAGATATACAGAAAGATATAGCAATCGAACACCTGCGAAAGTGTCGGTCACGATTCGCGTTTATGGTTTGAAGAACAAATTGGCACGTAGAGTTGATCAGTGTTTTTCGTAAATTAATTCGTTAATTATTCGTTATTCAGAAATAACAGAAACTATTCTCGTTATTTATAATACAAAAAAAGCGAATACAAGTTATTGTTTAAAATAAATCGGAAATAATAATTATTTCAAATGAAAGAAGAACGAATAGGTAAATTTCTTTCTGGAATAATAAATCAACAAAAAGTGATTGAAAAGAGATTGAAATCGAATAGTGAATAACATTCTATTCTAGTAAAGGCTGATACGAATAACACCCAACACTGTTATTAATAATAAATAATTCTGTTCAAGAAACTCGTAAATGCACAACCACTTAAAAAAAAAAAAAAAATCAGTTATAAATTCAATTAAACTTACCCAATCGCCCAGAAAATTATCTGCTACCTGAAAGTGAGCCCCACGGATTCACGACAGCGGTCCTGACCATTGACGAACGAAGTTATTCACACGACACCGCCGAAAGTTACGCGACGAAACGATTAACACAACAGCGACACCGAAAGTTACACGACGAAACAATTTACACGACGCCACCGAAAATTACACGACATTACCGAAAGTTACGCGATGAAACGACGATGCGCGACCGAGTAAATAAAACAATTACCAAACAATACGTACGCGAGATACAAATTATCACGAATATTTTACGATTTCGTCTTTCCGTGTGTTAAACAGTCTCTTTTAGTTCGTATCCTTCGAACGCGTCTACACGACTGAGCATCGTGACCGACCATCGGCATTTGCTCTTGTTTATGTTTCGATGCCGCGTCGCGCGCGCTGGCCCGATATCTCGAAAATGTAAAATTCCTGGAACGACCAGCTTAATTGAAAATTGCTTACATTTGGAATCGTAAAATTTAGAGTGGTCGAGAGACCAAAACACATCGTATCGACCTTACGTTTGCGTTTTGGTATCAACACGCCACACGCAATATGCGCGATGGAAAATCTGAGGCAGGAATTATGAATCCGTGAATAACGAATAGGTCGATTTTACTCGTCATTCGATATCATTTTTTTTTACAACATTAATTAACGTTTGCTCCGATACATACCGACTTGATTGTTCACAATCGCGGCGCGTAGCCAACACTACCGCTGGAGTCCGACCGTTTTTCGTTAATATCTAGCCAAACGAACCAAATTCGATAATTTTGCTAAGAAAAAGTTTACTTAAAATTAACCCAAGAATTTATTCTCTTTTAAAAATATTTTGTCTAGATGAGAAATAAAAGAAATAAATGTGAAAAAAGATTGCTGTGTTTGAGAAGAACTAATTTTAAATTCGTATACGAATTTTATTAAAATAGATTGAACAAGTAAAAAGAAAATTTAATGCTTGTTTATACAATTACAACTATTTCTTTCACGATGGAACCATTGTTAAGAAAATGAATTCGAGAGTCGTAAAATAGATGGTACAGTTACTGGAATGATAACAAAGGATTGATTAAATAACTGCAAAAAGAATGTATACAATATTTTTACAATTTTTTGTTTCTTTTTTTTTTGTATTGAAACAGCATTACAGAATTAAAAAATTCTTTCCAATTCTTATAATGGCAGTTTTTTGACCTATATTCTATTTAATTGGTACCGTTCACTGTACGAGACTCTCGAACTTGTTTCCTTTAGCATTCTGCATAATTTAGCTCGCGACTAAGGGAACAAAGAATTAGATGATAGTACGATTTATAGATCTCGAGAAGGGTTTCAAGAAATGTAACCTTTTAAAAATAATCGATGCATCGTTTACTATAGCAACGTTGTTCGTTAGTTTATTAACTCGATAAAGTTTCTGGTGCTTGAATAATTTATTAATGTATTCGTGATCTGTAAGCATTTAAGGTTCGCTCAGTTTTAAGTTCCAGCAACGAATTGTCACACAAACCAAAAATTAGTCGAACGTCCGACGTGAAATTACCTGGCGTATTTATTCATCTATAATGATTCATCGTCGAATTTCATCGAATGAAAACAGAGTTTCAAAACTGGTTTAAAAAGAGAACGCTATTTTTTGATTGAATAATAAACTGATACTGTCGTTCATTTCTTTATTGTTTCACCCTTTCCGTTACACTGGCTTGAAAATAAAAATTATATAAACATGCTCGCGAATGTTTTACCAAGATCATTTATAATTGTACCAGCAAGAGAAGTAGTCCAACATATTTCAAACATTTTACACGAACTATGTATAAAAAGTGAAATATTTCATGCTCGTTACTAATTTTGTTTAAAACAAATATAATCAGATTAAACGTATTATAATTGCTCGTTTCGTCGTACCATTTTACTCTTGCACCGTTATATGAAATGTTTCATAAACTAAAAATAATTTANTTAAAACAAATATAATCAGATTAAACGTATTATAATTGCTCGTTTCGTTGTACCATTTTACTCTTGCACCGTTATATGAAATGTTTCATAAACTAAAAATAATTTCCAAATAAAAAGAATAATTTATTGTTAAAAAAATTAATTTTAAATAACTGTTCGTATAATAACATAAAATTCATAAATTTTCATTCCTGAAAACTTTCTGAACGAAGTAATAACGGTGTAGCTTTTGATTCTACTGAACATTCCTTCACGTGTTTCACGCTTTCATAAAACCTATTTTTCACGTTTTACATTTTCAATCATTTTTAACCATTTTTAACCATTTTTAACCGACTCAATGTATCTCATTTTCGTGTCGCCGTATCTTTTAATATATTACCGGTGGTTCAATTAGGCTGATTGAACGAGTGCTAGACATTATCAGCTCTTAATATACAATTAGTTCTCCCCTGATGATGCGTGTTCGCGCGATTCACGTAATTTCGCCCGTATGAAAATTCGTTTCGTGTACAGCAACTGAATGTGGGTCATGCGAATAACCTTTCGGATTGGCAGCAATCGTCGTGGTCCTTCGAAATCGATTGCACTTCTATTAACGACATATGAGCGTGAGTTTGAAATCGAGCATCTTGAAATCCGCGCAACGGACGCTGAAAATTCGTGGTTAACGCGTAACTGGCGTGGACCAATTTTCGAACCTGTCGAAATTTTTTCGCCGATGAAAAAAACGCTATTCAAAAACAATTAAACGCGTTCTATTTTGAGTGGCCTAAACGACGGTGGTATAGAAATTTTTGAATCGGTATAAAAAATTGCGATATGAATTTTTTTAAATACGAATTTCTTGTATTTTGTATTTTATACTTCAAGAAGATAAAAATGGAAAACGACGAGGTATGAGAACTTGCTTTTAGAAATCGCTTTAGCTCAAAATTTAAAACTAGAACTACCGAACCAGTCAAGATGACTGGTTCATAATTTCTTATAAAAATTTTATAAATTTACGATGATATATTTTGGGGGATTTTCTATGACTTTTTGTAAAAAATATGTACGAAGAATTGTTACCCTTATTATAAATATTTTTTCAAATACCTATCATTTTGATTTCTTTGATATAAATAAGTGTACTTTAATCGCTGGTAGTTCTAGTGTTAAATTAACGCTAGACGAAGTCTGTGAGTGAAGATAACGAAAGAAACTTTCAGGACAACCTAATACATTATTGCAAAAACGCACTGCTGTAAAGTTATATAATTTTTATGAGAAAACCAGTCATTTTAATTACTTCGATAATTCTAGTGTTAAATAAGATTAATTATGGAAAGTAATTCTTTCTTTTTTCTTTTTTTCTTTTTACGTGACTCGAAAAATTTGGTACCATTGTGGCTTCTATTGAGATTCTCTGTTCGAAGCTTCTTCGATGCTTGGAAACACAGTCTCCGTGCATTTATCAACAATGTTCTTTGTCTATTTTCTATTTTCTATTTTCTATTTTTTATTTGTCTATTTTCTATTTTCTATTTTCTATTTTCTATTTTCTATTTGTCTATTTTTTATTTGTGTATTTTCTATTTGTCTATTTTTTATTTGTCTATTTTCTATTTGTCTATTATCTATTTATTTATTTTCTATTTTCTATTTATCTATTTTCTATTTTCTATTTATCTATTTTCTATTTGTCTATTCTCTATTTATTTATTTTCTATTTTCTATTATCTATTTTGTATTTTGTATTTTGTATTTTGTATTTCCTATTTGTCTATTTTCTCAGCGATAGTTCTTTCGATACTCAATCGTCGTCGTTTATTATCGAACGAATTATTTATTCTGGACCCGAGGAAAGTTAAAACTATTTGCGCCCGATGGGGTGTATTCTAGCGAAAAAAATTCTTAAAACAGTCGACAGAGCCAGCCGTGTTCGAGAAATTCTCAAGCCCCTGTTCCTTTTGATTACCAGATTCATCGTGTTCCATCGCACCGACGCGATGCATCTCATAAAAGCGACATGCTCGCCAGGATCCACGGCTAACAAAAAACACACCGTCAAATCAAACGGGATCAAAAGCCTGACCATGTATTACGGCTAAAAGCACCAGAGAGATACAACGAGGGAGGAAAAGCTCTACTGCGAGAGAAATAATGTGTGTCGAACACTCGACTTTCGACACCGCGAACCTCTTCGTTTTACTTCAATAAACGCTTCATTTATGCGCTACACTTACGCGCCCAATCATCAATTATCCTCCTACTCGGTGAAAATTTTATAACCACTTCCACGAACCTTTCTAACTTTGATAATTTCTGTTTAACTTTAAACATCTTTCAAAATGTTTAATTTTAAAAAACTGTTCAATGTTCGCTGTTAAAAAATAACTAGCGAATAATATAACCTATTAATGTTGCAAGGTTAATGGGAAACTTAAGAAACTATTATTGTAAGTTGATAAATTTGTTATGATTTTATAAATCGTCTACAATAGCTGTGTCCAACTAAAATTGTTCGTTCGGCTGAAAAATTTAATTTAATCACCCAAAGGGAGAAAGAGAGAAATGCATCCAGTCATTGTGTTCGAAGTTAATTAAAGAATTCCAAAGGAACGAGCGCCAACCGTACCTCACACGTTCATCCCATACTTTACAAGAATTAAAGAAATTTATAGTTTCTACACGCGCTTATTCCCATTTATGGCGCATTTTCGTTGCATTTAATCGAGTTCTATTAAAAGGCACATACACGAAACGAGGATCTTAACAGTCGTCTACCGACGACTAAAGTACACCTATTTCTATCGAAGAAATTAAAACGAAGAGTATATGAAAAAATACATGATACAAGAGAAACGAATCGTTATCCCTGTTTTTTTCACAGATCACGTAAAATCCTTAAAAAGTAGCTACAGTAAATTCATAAAATTTCTATGCAAAATTACGAATTAGTCGTTTTGATTACTTTGGTAGTTCTAGTTTTTAAAAAGATATATTTTCACACGTATTATTATCCCTGGCAAAACATTTTTTTATCAGGCATAACAGCGCGAAATTAATTAAAATTAATTAAAATTAATTATATCTTACAAATATCAGCCTAATCATAAATTTATTATCCTATCTGACCGAGACATTGTGTAGTTTTACTAGCAAGAGAATTTTTGAAACAAATGACACCATCCACAATCCACGTATTATGATTAAAGCTCTTCGTCTTGCGCTCCAAGTTGCAATTGACAAAATAAATGCAGCGAGTGCAAAGATAGATAAGTCTGATAAAACAAATTTTAATTTCTTTGACACAAATAAGTCTACTTTAATCGCTGATAGTTCTAGCGCCAATTATTTTCGTATCACTGTGTTCGATAAAAATTTTCTATCAGAAACAGCATATCACTTTTCAATTATACCAGCGTGTATCACACTTTCGTGAACAAAAATAACATCGAAATATTAACACTTTGTTGACCGGGAATTTTACACAACTATGTCATGTCACCGGCTATTATTTTGTACTTGAATATCGAAGTAAAACGTTCTAAATAAACTCCAATAAATTTTATCATGATTGCCGAAGAAAGCATTTATTTTGGAGAATTTGGAAACCTGATTTTTATTATCAACCTAATTTGTGATATTAGATTTTTTTATTCTGTAATATCTTGTTTGAATAGCCGTTTTATCCTTTAGGTTCGAAAAGGCGAGTTAACTCGTCACCGGTCAGCAACGTTTGGGTTTGAAAAGACGAGTTAACTCGTCATCGGTCAGCAAAGTGTTAATTTAATTCGATAACAGAAAGAAAAGATCACTCTTCAAGAAAAGGGGAAAAAAAACGAGTAAAAATGTTTTTGTTATTTTCGTTCGAGTCGGTCAGTCATCGACCGAAGTAAAGTGTTTACGTTCGTGTATCCAGGGATCTTTAACCTGCTCCTTATCTTTGACCCTAAAAAGGATCGAAGTAAAGTGTGGAGAATAAAAAGGACGGTACGTGTCGCTCGACGAAAAGCAATTTCATCCCCTCGTTGCATCACAGACAGAATATTTCCAACCTGACTCTATTAAGCAACGACAAATGCGAAAAGCTCGTTTCCTCTTGAGTGACAAAAAAAATTCTCAACCATTCGATTATTAACCCTCGCCCCTGTGGATCGCAATACTTCTTTTCTTCATGTACGAAATGGGAAACTACATGTTCAAGATTCGAAAAGAGAAGATTGTATGGTATACTTCTTGAAAGACTACGTTCTGGGATATTAGAAAAAATTAATCGTGCATTAACACTAGAACTACCGAACAAGTGAGAATGATTGATTCGTAGTTTCTCATAGAAATTTTATAAATTTGCAATGGTATGTTTTTGGCGATTTTAAGTGATTTTAAGTGGTTTTAAGTGATTTTTTTTTTAATAAATATGCACAAAGAATTGTTACCCTTATCATAGGTAATTTTTCAAGAACCAATCATTTTTATTTCTTTGATACAAATAAGTCTAATCGTTGGTAGTTCTAGCGTTAAATATGGTTAATTTCTGAAATTGTTAGGATAAAATTTGGATTACTTTTTGCTAAATCTGTGACGAATTGTTAAGTATAAATGATGACTAATTTGAGAATCTTTTAAGATTCTTTTATACAGCAGTTAACTCGTTCAAGAACGCTGACGCATAGTGTTAGAGCTGACACATTTAGTTTTTATATATTTTCTTTTTTGATTCAACGATCACGTATGCCAATTTTTCTATACATTTTTGATATTATTTTTATTTCATCCAATTGCTATCGAGTTCGAATGAATAAAATTAAAGAAAGGTGTAATTTGAGAAAGGTGAATCATTTTTTTCTAACTAAAAAAAAAGTCGTTCCTGAAGAAGTTAACAATATTGAGATCTATGAATAGAGTAAATTTTATTTGTTTTTTGTCATCATCTTTTTTACGTCACAAACCAGAAGTTACCTTCCTATAATTTTTAATAATTGCAAATTAAATATAACATAATATTTTTATACACTTTGAAATTACAATTTTTTCTTTTAGTGAATAGAAACAGAATTACTATAAAAAAATAGAGAAACTTGTGCTGAACTAGCAAAGTAACTTCTTATAAAAATTGTATAAATTTATAAGAATGTATTTTGGGAAATTTTTCTTGATTTTCTGTAAAGTATACAAACAATGATTTACTTTACCAGCTTTGTATATTTTAACGAGTGTCCATCGTTTTAATTCCTTTGGTGCTGATAAGTATATAGTAATTGTAAGTAGTTCTAGTGTTAAATGTATTGAACTGCATGAACCTTCAACATTATTCGACCGGTTTAATTTTGTGCAGCGTATTGACAAACATTGACTGCTTACGGTCTGTACATTGTTTTTGCATACCCGTTCTTGTGTGTTCGAAATCTACAATCGTAACCTGTTGCGAGAATCCAAGATACAACACACTGATGTCGCAGTACACAAATTCCAACTCGAAAACAAATTTGACCTACAGTTACCCAGTAGAAAGAAACCAGCTTGGAATATTAAGAAAATTCTTATAACTCTAATATCCTACGATTTCTGTTCAAGCAAATATACTCCCTATTTGTTAAAATTAATTCTGTACAGAAATAAAACTCTGAGCACATAAATTTCTTACAACCATTAACGCTAAAACTACCAACGATTAAAGTACACTTATTTGTATTATAAAAAAAATAACAATAATACATATTTGAGAAAAATACATAATGCAATAGAAACAAATCTATAACCATATATTTTACAGAAAATCGCAGAAAATCGCAGAAAATATTCAAGAATTACCATTCAAATTTCCATTATCGTCACAATTACCAATCACCGTTACAAATTCACAGAATTTTTATGAAAAAATACTAACCGGTCGTTTGACCGCTTTGGTAGTTTCGGTATTAACAAGCAGTCTTGTAAATGACAAAATATTTCTCTAAAAACGATCTCCGACTACTAGAACCAAGGCTGATGCAAGGGTGGTGAGTTTAAAAAGCCTAAAAATTCGTACAACCCCATCGTAATAAGTTTGTGTTACCAGTGCTCGACAAAAGGTGAAAGGGGAGGCCAACGACGTACTGCGTCGTACGTGGCCGACCATGCAGCTAGACGAAATTTTGCGCAAAACGCCAACCGCTATCGCTAACATAACATTTGAAAATTCACGACAATTCAACTTCCAACTACCTCGCTCAATGGTTTTATCCATGGTCTCGTTACAACCGATACGAAACACTGGTACCAAATTACATCATTCCCCTAAAAAAGAAAGAAAGAAAAAAAAGTATCAACCGTTACCCCAATTTTGACCAATTTTCGTACACGCGAGTCGACGAATCGTTTGGACTGCGCGTACGATCTACACGGGACAAGTGAAAAAGAGTCAGAAAAGCCGGTAGCAAGGCAAGGAAGCGAAGCGAATCAGTCGGAAATTCTTCGGGTCACTGAAGCCACCCGGAGAACAAACATAAGCGGAACAAAAAATAGTACATGTCCACGTACCTGATTTCTCTCGAGCTTCAAACTTCCCGTGAAGAATAATTCAATGAACCGTGCCGACGCTTCACGCCATGGATCTCCTCTGCAAGATGCCTCACTCGCGAGCCGCGACACGGGGAGCGGTATCACCTCTTTCTCCCCTTCTGCCTCGACCAATTTTCCAGACAACCGGGCCCCACTACTGAGATCGTTACATTTTCGCGGGCGAAACGGCCCTATCTAAGGCTTTCTTGGATGCGGCGTCGTCTCTGGTGCTTGTGGGATTAGTACGTGCTGACCCGGCCGGACGCGAACGAGACCGCTTCTCTCCTTCCTTCTTCTATCCCTTTCTCGCTACAACGAGGCGCGCACACTCCAGCACGAAAGTTCGTCGACGAGTAAAAGCTCGACCGCGAACGAACGACCGAGCCAGGACGCGCCTTTCGAAAGCATCGCGCAAGCTCAGACTATTCGTGCGGAATCCGGTCCCCATGGCCGTGTTAAGGGTCGTCTCTCCTCGGCTACGTTCGGCCGCCAATGGTGAACCCGACCTGCAACCGTTTCACGTGAGTGGGGGCGACTTGTACTTTGTTATGGTTACACGTTTGAGCCAGGGCGAATGGAAAACCGTAGGGCAAAGGTGAACGTTACTGCTCACAGTTCCTTACCACCTTTCGAGATCTTCGTGCACCTGTAATGAGATACCGGGATGCCTTTGAAATCATCCGGAGAATTCATTTTTAACTGTGTCGTCATTTTAACTTGTCTCCGTCTGAAAATCAAATGTACAATTATTAATGAAGTTCGATTATTGTTGGATACACGTGTATGTTTATTTATATTTAATTTTAATATAATGAGAAAGGTTTTGGTTTGATCCTTTTTGGTGTTGTATAATGTATAGCTCGATGAATTAATGATAAGTCAAAATGCGATTGAAATTGGATATTTTAAGGGGTGATAAGAGAGTTTCTTTTTATGTATTAAAGTAGTTATTTCTAGTTATTTCTAGCTGTTTGAGAACAAAGATTCTTGAATTCTTGATAGGAGAAATGAATATTAAAAGGGAAAATTGTTGGAAATATAATTTGATATGTTGGAAAGTATATTGAACTAAAAATAATTTTATATACGTTGCAATTAACAGGGGTTGAGTTCTTATTAAAATTTTATTGCCAAAATATGGGTAAATAGTGGCATAGTTTCAATGCTATCCATGTTCTTTTTATACAACACCAAAACGTTACAATAAGTTCAGAAGTAACCTGTTGATAAGAAATTGTTACTCACGAATTTCGAATAATTCCCATCAGCGATTTTAACCTCCGTATGCTTAATTTTTTTAATTAGAGCGTTTCACAATATCGAAGAGATACTAATTTCTTGCGATCTACAATAAGAAAGATAGATATTAATGATCGAAAAGTGTCGTGTAAAATCAGACTCTTTCTAATTTTGTGCTTACTTATGACTACTATGAAAATATATTTTATTAATATGTATACCTGTATGTTTTTAATTAAATTTCTGTACAATACTTTCTTCCACTTTAGAAGCGTGAATTTACGATTAATTATCAGTAAAATGTTATATCATACAAAATTGAATATCTTAGAAGTCGAAAACATAATTTGTACATGCACGTTGCTGAAGTTTTAAATTTCTTCAAAATGTCGGTACACATTTCGATAAAACGTTTCTTTCGATACGATCGATAATGTCTGTCGAGTATCGATACGTGCGTATAGAGTTACGATATATCGAATGAAACTCTCGATATTTGACAATACTATCCATTTAATTTGAGAAAAACAATAAAGTTAATTACGAGTCTAAAAATTCATGTGAATATTATCATAGAATACTACGAAGAGCAATTTTTTTATAGGATTATCAAATATGGAAGAAGTCGACGGTCCTTTAACCGTGGTATGCTAGAAAACTTTATTAAACGCGTGCTTTGAATTAATTCTTAACCTAAATTTTCTTCTTTCAATGTAATTGATGTAACTTTAATTTTACAAAAATTATTTCTCAATATTGGTATAAATTTTTTTCATGAAACGGAAGCATGATAATGTAGTTTTGTAATTTTATCTTGACATTTTTATTGGTATAAAAATTGATTTTTATTTTTAAAACTCAATATTACAATATTTTAATTATATTTTGTACGTATGAAAGATATAAAGATGAGCATTTTTGATTTATAGAATATTCCGACTCTTTCGAAGCGTGAACGTATCGCTGGAAGTTGGCAAAGTAGTAATCAGATCAGCATATATATTCATCATAAATCAAATCAAACAAGAAATAAGAAATATAATTCAACAGTGCATGTTTTAAGGCCGGAAGTAATCCTATTTTCGCCACAGTTACGAAAATTAGTAAATGAAAGCAACGGTGTCTTTTTGTCCATTCAAAAAATCAAATCATCTTCTGGAGACGTGAGACCTGAACTTTTAAAACATAGCAAACAATATAGATCTATTTTGAGAGCGTGTATAGAAAGTTTGCAAGATATACGTGGAAAATCTTTGTCCGATAAGAAAGAATCATTGGAGAGTTTTCTCACCATTTTTTATCAAATAGAATGCGTGTGGCATTTGACCGAAATTCTTTATGTAGATGTAGTACCAGGTAAATTATTTAATCATAGTTGTGTATCGAGAATAAAAACTGTATAATAAAAGGATATCGAAGAAACTTAATATAATAATATTTCTAATTTAGGCGATGTAATTTTGCCGCAACTGTTAGAATGGATCAAATTTCATTTTCCATCTAGAGAACTTATGGCAGTTAAAATATTAGCTCAAAAGACAATCGGTGCCGATTTGGAACATCAAAATTATTGGGAAGCAATAATAGGCTGTGCGTTACATGGAAAGTTAGATTTGGTAAGAGCTTTGTTAGCTTTACATAGTAAATCGGATCATCCTGCGTTTGTGATGGCAGAAAATGTTCTTAAAACAATGCCTGTGTATAACGTGTACGGTGGTTATTCTGTAAATGAATTTACTATGCGTTGGAAACATTGGCAACTAGATTTAAATTCAAATTTAAGCAGTAAAGCTTTCGTCGTTGACAATAATTTGGAAATGATTATGAAGGTATTTATAACGTACAATAATAATATACGTAAAATAAATGCAACGAAATGTTTTTTAGATTATTAAAAACACTTAATACAGTTAATTGCAGGAGAACAAGACATATTGTGGCAATTTGCACAATACACAGATGCTTGGTATGAATTGTTGGCAGCAAAATTATTTTATACCTCTCCATGTTGTAAACAACCCGAACTTTCCCATCATGCAAATACTCTTTCTAAAAGATGGCAAGCTAATAGACCTTCTGATAATGCTATACGCGCTTTGATGGAAAGTAACTTGCACCTTGTTATTAAAGAAATACAATACATGGGTGATAATGGATGGTTTTCTGCCCACTTGGTAGATTTATTATACACTTGTGGAAAACTTAAAATATTAGACAAGGATCAAATAGAGTAAGTTAACACTTCGTCGTTTATATTATATAAAATTTTGAAAGAGAAAATTAAATTAAATTTTATTTTTTAACAGAGTTAGCAGCCAACTTCATGAATCTCTTATACTAGAATATGGCAGCACGTTAATGGGACATCATTCTTTGTGGCAATGTGGTGCAAGTTATTTGATACATTGTCCTATTCAAGGCTTAGCTAGGCTAGAGATACTGTTACAGTCATTACCAATGGGATCAGAAGCAAGAGTAAACAAGATTATAGACATAGCACGAGATAATAAGATGGATCATATAGGTTGGTATTGTCTCCTAAATTATTTTTCATCACGTTTTAATATAGAACGTATTTAGTTATTTAAAGACTCTTTTGTTTTCAGTTACTAGTGTATGTAAAATTCAAGGAATAAAATCTATAAAACAAGGAAGACTGGGAAACGCACTTGCGTGGGCATTAAAAGCTCAAGATAGTGGTTTTATAACATATATTGCGGATCAGTTTTTGAAACATTACGCGGAATACGGAAAGCTAGAATGTCGCGACCTACTTGAAAATTTAGGTTTTTGTATGATGGCTAGTGACAGGCTCACATTTTTAGGTAAATTTATGTCGAACTACTAAAAACTTAAATAAATATTTTTTATAAATATCAATTATATTTATATAATTTTTATCGTATCTCGTAATTAGGAAAGTATTGTGAATTTCATCAAATGTATAGCATTGGAGAATTTAAAGAAGCTGCAAGTTTACTGGTGTCCCTTTTAGTTTCAAATTTAACACCGAAATAGTAAGTAAAATATAAATGTACTTTAAATTGAAATGAAAACAAAAAAAAAAAAAAAATGCAGTTGGATAGAAAACTTTTGTTTCAGCTTTTGGTCAATACTTTTATCAGATGCTATTCCACTATTGGAAGCCAAAGACGTAATTCTGTCTTCCAGTGATTGCTTTGAATTATTGCGCTGTGTAGAAGCGCACGGTGACGATCCAAAATTTCAAAGTGAAATAGAAATCTTCCGATTAGCCGTTGCTAGAAATCTGGCTCGAGCGTTAAGCCTCGAAGGCTGCCAAGTGGAACATTAGAAAGTTTATTAACAATTTATTATGTAAAAGTTTTCTAATTTTTTAATTAAAAAAAAAAAAAATCTCCATTCATAATCATTAATGTATTCCACCGAATCATAGTAAATCTCCTTTACGTTATAAACGTTAACTTAAGTGCAACGATGAAAATTGTAAATACATATTTTTACACAAAACCGAAATTATTTATAATAATGACAAAGAATTTTAAATGTAATGTCTCTTAATTATTATTAATGATATTTTACTGCGTTAACTGTTATTTTATATATATATGTATATATATATATATATATTAAATTGCTATTCATGTCTCCGGATATAAAACTTTGAATATATCTTAAAAAAAAATACTGAATAGTCAAGTGTAAAAATTCGTTGGTTTTCACACATTCGATATTCGGATCAAGGCCTGCTCTTGTTTACAATTAATACATGTATTATTCAATTAAAATTAAATAAAGACCAAATTACGTTGTTTCAATTTCTGTCCAAAACAAAACTTTGTAGATTCTTAAAAAAAATGTTCAATAATTTACTATTAACGAACGTGTCATAACTTGGACAATGAATCTAAATGAAATGAATTTAAACTGTCTTACGTTACACTCTCCTATAGCGACAAATAATTTCTAATGAATTTTTAAGATATTTAATAAAATCAAAATTGGATATTCCATGATAAAATGTAAGATATATAAATGTAATTTATTATCTTATATTGTATCGCAATTTATCATCTTGCATTGTAACGGTATGTACTGCATGTAATGTAATCAATTGATGAAAGAGGTCAGTAATGACATTACGTAATATCAGAGGTAATACTATTTATTTAAATCGATCCGATGTTACTGATGCATAAAATTGTGGCTAAAGGTGCGTACAGTCGATAAAGAGAACAGTCAAAATGGCGATCCCTAAGTATTATGTTTAGTATCGCATTGGTTTCCCATTTTAAAGCCACAGTGTCAGTTAAACCTTTACTTTAAATGTCAATGAGAAACGTATAATTAAAGAGTATGAAAAAAAGTAACGCGTGTACAGTGACAATAGGGAGATATTAAAAAATATCGATCGAACATGATTTTTATAAATTTCTTCAACCGTACTCTAATTGATATACAGTTTGACGTATACGCGAGTTTTGTATTTATGCGGTCAATTTTAAATCGTAAATAAAATTATTATTCAATGTAACGATGGAAAGAAATGTAACGAAGATATTAACGTAACGAAGTGTCGAATTAAATTTGAAATAATTATACTTAAAACGTGTAACATTTTTAATTGTCAAAGCAAATAAATAGATAATCGAAATTTTACAAATGTATAATATAAACAATTTTAAATATTTCACTTCCACTTTAGATACAGTGGATACAAAATTGATAAGGAATGGTAAAATTTCTTGCGCGTTAGATTGCAATGAATATAAAATATTCAATTTTAATCAAATTGAAGATAAAAAAATTATACGCAAAATATTGTAAGAGAAGAGTGCACGAACGATGCGGATGCATAATTGAAAATCAAAGAAATTTATAGATACAGTTGGTAAGTGTGAATATTTTTGCAAATAGAAAAATATAAAAAAAAAAAGATACGAGAATTGATTTGTAAAAATTTATAGTTTACAACATGGAAGATTATACTCCCATCGATGAAGATTTCCCTGGTCGTTTATTACATCAAGCCGCTTTATGGGATAACGCAGAATTGTTAGAGGATCTTCTAAGAGGGGAGCATGCACAATATATAAATAGTCAAGATTCGTGGGGTAGAACACCATTACATGCTGCAGCTATTACTGAAAATTCAAGATGTTTGGATGTACTACTGTCCGCTGGAGCTAATCCAAATATACCATGCGGACCAAGAGGTCATTACAGAACACCATTGCATATTTGTGCAGAACACGGTCATAGTTCCAACATTGAGAAGCTTATAAAATATAACGCTAATCTAATGATCCAGGACAATGATGATCAGAGACCGTTGGATGTAGCAGAAAAAGCTAAACAAGATGTTTGTATAAATTTGCTTAAATTGGCAGCTGAGAAATATGAAGTGGCAAAACTCGCGATACACGCCTCTTTACGCGCGACCTGCATTCAAGGTGATACCGTGGCGGTTAAAAACATTATTCAAGGCTGTACAACTGATTTGGAATGCATTGTTAACATGGCACCAAATGGCGCAAATACTCTACTTTTTATAGTATGTGAAATGGGCCATAAGGATATAGTACGTTTGCTTCTGGATCATGGCGCGGATTGTAGGATGCATCCCGTTACTAAATACTGTCCATTGTACATAGCCTGTTACAACGGAAAAGTAGAAATAGTGGAATTGCTTCTCCGAAATTTTCCCAAACAAGTACAATCTTTAACCGTGGAAAAATGGTTACCGATTCACGCGGCAGCTATAAACGGTCATCATTTAGTTATCGATCTACTTTTGAAATTCGAATATCCTCAACATGCTTATCAACGCTACAAGGACTCGTCCGGAGAGTTCGAGTACGAGATGCCATTTGATATCAATACTCAGGATGTTACTGGACAGAATGTTCTTTATATATCTAGTATGCTTGGAAATATTAAGATTGTAGAGTTATTACTGAATTACAGAGTAAAAGCAAGAAAAATCAAAGAGGAGGACATGGGTGTGGCGCAACCGCTTCCAATGTCGAAGAGAAAAATTTCAACCGGAATACAAAGATTAATGTCTAGTTTAAATTTCAGAAGCAAAGCGTTCGATAAAAAGGATGACAATATGATATGCCCGTTAAATTTAGATTTGTATTGCAATAATTCTACCGAAACTTCTTTACACGCATCAGTGAAAGGCAAGCACACAGAGGTGGTTACAGTTTTATTATTGGCAGGAGCCGATCCTAATTTGCCTGTTAAAGTTCCTTACGATCAGAGCGATCCGGAAAGTAATTATTCTAGCGCATTAATCATAGCCTGTCAACAGCGTGACATAAAAATTGCCGATCTTTTATTGAAGCACGGTGCTGTGGATAATACGTGCAAAGCAATCAAAATCGCCGCACAAAATCGCGACGAGCCTCTGACAGCGAAACTTTTATCGATAAAAGCTTATCCCGATTCAGAATACAAAATCAACAAAAAAGCCATGACCGAATGTACTCAAACCTCTCACTTCTCTGCGCTATCCTCTTTCGGGAACGTCACGTATTCGACGCTATTTCCAAATACACCAACGATGATAAATTGGCACGATCAACAGTGCCATCTCTCGCAAATACGAGCTCAATGGTTGACCGATGCTGTGTTACACGTGAACAAAAAGCTGAGCGCTAAGAATAACGATTTGGTATTGTACGCCATCACGAGGATAGATATCTCTCATAATTCTATCACTTCTGTACCGCCTGTTATATTTTATTTACAAAGTCTACGGTGCCTCAATATGGCTCAAAATAAGATAGACACTCTTTCAGCTGAACCAAGAAGTCATAAAGATAAACTGTGCCCAGTTTTGGAAGAGATGTACCTTCAAGACAATCGGTTGGAACAACTGCCGGAATTCATAATGAATTTACCCGCATTGGAGATTATGGATGTTTCAAACAATAAATTGCAATGTCTTCCAGATAATTTGTGGCGGGCACCAAAATTAAAAGAACTGAACGCGTCGTTTAATTTGTTGAAGGATTTACCTAGTCAAGTCTCTCAAAATATTACACGGAAACCGCAACGCGAGGATTGTTTGAACAATAGCCCGAGCAGTCGAAGTTTAGCATCGCAGCTAGCTCTTTCGCGCGAAGACTCGTTAGAGTTTGAGTCGGCCTCTAAAATAGCAAATGCACAAGTCATCGAGATGGATCGTCCTCACGTATGGACCAGATCTGTTCAAGTGTCGGAAAAAATCTCTGACGATAACGAGGGCGGTGTAAGGTCTGTATTAACGTCCTTGAACTTGGCGCATAACTTGTTCAACAGTATTCCAGTGGCTTTGCCTTGCTTAGCTGTTAATCTAGTGAGATTGAACATGGCTTATAATTCTCTTCGATCAATGAGCCATATAACTTCCTATCCGGCGAGCTTGAAACAGTTAGATTTATCCAATAATCAGATCTCTCGATGGCCAAGTTTACCACAAGTGGACGGTGCTGATTTGATGGAGCAGGCAAACACCGCGTGTTATTGCCCAACAACCAATGTACAATCTCCGATTGTTCCGGGTAGTAATAGACAAACTGCGACGTCTTTACGTGACGTAGTTCTCATGTCGGTTTGCACGCACAGACGTCATTTGCGTTTGGAGAATCTAAGAACCTTGATTCTGGCTAATAATCTGTTGAGCAGAATTCAATTGACGTCAGTCGATGACGGAGAAATGCCAAATTTAGAAGAGGAGAATGTAGACAAGGATACGAAAATCAGTTATTCGGGCTCGAAATTATACCTTCTGTTCCCTAATGTTAGCATGCTCGACGTCAGCAATAACAAATTGAAAGAGATTCCACAGAACATTTATGAGCTGAGTAATCTGTCTGTTCTAAACATAAGCGATAATTCGGACATCATGGAACTACCGCCACAAATGGGATTACTTTCCCGTTTGTGGAACTTAAATACTCAAGGTTGTAGGCTCCAAGAGCCTTTGAAGACAA
Organism: Ctenoplectra terminalis; assembly: GCA_019453375.1. NCBI lineage: Eukaryota > Metazoa > Arthropoda > Insecta > Hymenoptera > Apidae > Ctenoplectra > Ctenoplectra terminalis. The sequence continues at coordinate 53,243 of SMSQ01023012.1, read as the reverse complement.
TGATAGAATCGAAAAAATATAAAACAATGGATGTAATCGGTTATTTGAAATCAATTTTAGAAGACGCTAAACCGTACGCTCGAATGAAGCTGATGATCGTAGGAATTCAAGGTATTGGTAAAACTAGTTTATTGGAACAGTTGAGGCAGGAGGGTGAAGTTCCAAATAAGAAGAAGGCTTCGGAACATTGGGCGAAAAGAATGGGTAATAAAAATATTAACGCAAAGACTGCAAGAGGAACAACCATATCTACCGTTGGCGTTGATATCGGAGATTGGATCTACGAAAAGAAAATGAGAGGCCAATCGTCCCACGGTCCAGTTTATTTTAGAACGTGGGACTTTGGTGGACAAAGGGAATACTACGCGACGCATCAATATTTCTTGTCTAAGCGTAGCCTCTACTTGGTTGTGTGGAGAATCACGGATGGTTTCAAAGGTGTGTCCGAAATATTTCAATGGTTGGTAAATATTCAGAGCAGAGCGCCTAATTCTCCAGTAATCATTGTCGGCACTCATTACGATATATCGTACGAGCATAGCGAGGCTTTGCAGCAATACGTTCGCGACAAGTTTATAAACGTGGTCGATGCTGAAAAGTGTGGTTTGCCCAAAGTTATGGAGACCATCGAAGTGAGCTGTAAAACAAGGCACAATATAAAAATGCTGTGCAATCTGATATACGACGTTGTCTTTAGCTTAAGATCGCCGGGAAGCAAAGAATTATTGCTCGAACAAAAAGTTCCTGCCAGTTATCTTGCCTTGGAAGACGTGGTGATACAGCTTGCTCACGATAGGAAATTGTCCGGCGCGGATCCGGTTTTGAGAGCCGATCAGTACTATGCGGCAGTGAACATCGAGCTTCAAAAATTACACAGATCGTTCAGGGATCCCGCTGAGCTGCATCAAGCGACGCTTTTTCTTCACGAAAATGGCATTATTTTGCACTACGACGATGCTACATTGAAAGATTTATATTTCCTTGATCCGCAGTGGCTTTGCGACATGCTAGCGCACGTTGTAACGATACGTGAAATCAATCCTTTCGCCAGATCTGGTATAATGAAACTGGACGATATTCAACATGTTTTTAAATCTTCGACGATATCATCGATAGATACACAAGGGTATATCGTTAGCTTGTTAAATAAGTTCGAAGTTGCATTAACTTGGGATTATCGGACTCTATTGATTCCTTCTCTGTTGCCAACTGAAGAGGATATTTTAAGAAACAATCAAGTGATCAAAATTCCAGTGAAGACACGAGGTTGGCATGTGCGTTCTAAAAAAATTGCATCCCCGATGATAACGTTTCAAAATTCCTCCGGAGAAGCTAAACCTAATACGGAATGCGGGTTAACGTCTAGGTCACAACCGGATTGTTCCGTCACGCGGCTACTTTTAATGTCCTACTTTCCCAGCGGCTTTTGGTCGAGACTCATAACTAGAATTTTAGCTGACGATGCTATTGTTGAGATCGTAATGTCGTTTCTAGCGCCATTTAAAGATTTTGTTGACGATAATATATTCACGAGCTTGCTGGATACACAAGCGGAATGGGTACTTTGGCAAACGGGAATAGAATTAAGATATACTAACATCACATTGTTGCGTCTCAAAGAAGTAAATTATAACTTAAAGAATTCACCGTACGACTACAGACAATTTAAGTTTAAACTGAAACAGGATGGAATATGGTGTACGGTAGATTTAAAGAATTCAGCAATTTTAGAAATTTGGTTTCCGGTTGACACTTTGGTGATTAAACAGCCCATAATGTCGGATTCGGCTGAAGAGGAACCAATGGGATATCAAGCAATTGTAGTTGAACCTCGTCCAGAAAGCATGCCACAGTTATTGGCGTTAATAGTAGATCATATTGATATTTTGTTAGAAGATTGGTATCCCACGTTAGGAACACGTTTTGTGCATACATCTGAGGGTAAATTATTAGTGACACGATTGATACCATGTCCACGATGTCTATTGAATAATGGAGAAAATGAAAATGAAATTAGTGACAACGATCGCTTGGCGGAAGATATTCAGAGATATTACATAAATAAGGAAAGACAAAGCCAGGATAGTTATAAATCTGATGGCGATAGCGGCGTAGGATATGATAGCCTAACATCAAGTAGAATGCCATCTTTAGAAGGTCATCCAGACGTTATTAAACAAAATACCAATTCTGAAGGTATCTTAGCGTATTCCTGGATGGTTGAAGAATGTATTTTGTCTGCCTATAGTAATAAACCAATTAGCTGCCCTAAACACTCTGATATACCATTATCACACGTAGCGCCAGATATTATTTTTATGGATCTTGGGGCGAAACACTTGATAAAATCGGAAGATATTAAATTGGGAAAACTGTTGGGCCGAGGAGCATTTGGATTTGTATTTAAAGGCGTCTGTCGTTTATCGGGAAGTTGTCAAAAGGTCGATGTTGCCATTAAAATGTTACAACCTGTTCCACCAGGTCCAAATTCTAAACAATCTGCTGTTCTTGCTTATAAAGCTGCACAAAGTAAATGGGATCGAGATCCTTTACAGTATGCTTGTAAAGCTTACTGTACCGCAAGACAAGAACTAAATATTTTGTTGACACTCAGGCATACAAACATTGTACCTCTAATTGGAATAGTTGTCAGTCCCTTGGCACTGGTATTAGATTTAGCACCGGAAGGTGCATTGGATAACGTGTTAAAAAATTACAGACGTTCAGGTGCTAAATTAGATCCATACACATTGCAAGCTATAATTCTTCAAGTAGCAAAAGCTGTGGAATATCTTCATCAACAGCACGTAATTTATAGAGATTTGAAATCAGAAAACGTTTTAGTCTGGCAAATGCCTCTACCGTTTCAAGATCATCCTGAACATCCTGTTCATGTCAAAGTAGCTGATTATGGTATATCTAGATTAACATTACCAACCGGTGCTAAAGGATTTGGAGGAACAGAAGGATTTATGGCACCAGAAATTATTAAATATAACGGTGAAGAAGAGTATACCGAAAAGGTTGATTCCTTTTCATTTGGAATGTTTATATACGAATTGATTACTTTGAGGCAACCATTTGAGGGCCACGAAGCAGTTAAAGAATGCATTTTAGAAGGTGGGAGACCACCGCTAACATACAGAGAAACATTTCACCCTTGTTACGCTCTTGATTTAATGGTCATATGTTGGGCTCAAAATCCAAAAGATCGACCTACTGCGAGTCAAATTGTTTCAATTGCATCAGCTCCTGAATTTACGCATCTCATAGATGTTATATTATTGACGGAGAGAACTCAAGTAACTGCTGTTACCATGACCAATAGAACTATAGAAGAAAATATAAGCGGCGATGAAATTTGGTTTGGACATAATAATGGTGAAATTGACATGCTATTAGGAACACAGAAAGGCTGGTTGCAACATGTTAGAATTGAAACACCTATAATACCATATGCAATGTGTGAAGTAGACGGGTATATATGGATTGGCGATGATATAGGGCAAGTACACGTTTATCTGGGCAGTAATTTTGGTTGCGTTGCTAGCTATAATCTCGAGCCTGATCACAGTTTAGAATCTAAAATAGTAGGTTTGATTTATTTGGAGCAACTGAAACAATTTGCAATAGCACTGCACAGTGGGAAAACATTTCTATTGTCAAGTTCTTTCACACAAATGAAGAAGATGGAAATTATGACTGATATTCAAGACAATATAAAGACATATTCCTTGGCAGCTGTTTATAAAAAAAAGCGTATATTAGAATTATGGGTCGGACAAAGTTTTGGTATAATTTCAATTTATGTTTTAAAAGATAACAGTCTAATAGATACAGACCAAGTTTTTCATGTAACTGGAGAGGCAGCTGTTAAAAATTTATTTGCTACGCATTTACTAAGCGCAGAAAATTATGTTTTATCGTATACATACCCTGGGTGTATTGTATACCAATGGGATGTGGATACCAGGCAAATAATTAATAAATTAGATATGTCTAAATTAGTACCTTGTTCAGAGAGTTTGAAATCCATTTCTATAGAGGAAAATTTATCGACAGAAAAGTGCCAAGTAACAGCTCTTGAGACTTGTAGGAATCAATTGTACATTGGTACTACTTGGGGATGCATTGTAGTTGCTGAATGTAACTCTCTTAGACCGATTACTGTTTTCAGACCTTTTGAGGGAAAAGTGTGTCAAATAATATCGTTTAAATCGACAGACGAAAAGAAACTGGTATTGGCAACTGTTGGTCAGGGTTACAGAAGCTTAATTTCACGGTATACAGATTTTCCGATCGATACTTTAGACGCAGAAGATCTTAAGCATAATATGTATACTCTCTTATGGAGATCTGAACATTGGTCAGCTGCTTAATCATAATTTTTTATAATAACATAATGCCAAGAGTGCTTTGTGGTGCAAAGATAAAAAGTGATATAACTGGTTGAGAATTCTATACGTCCATGATATACTTTAGTCTGTAGACTTTAAGCTTTCTATCTTGCCTCATCTTATATCTTCTGAGCTAAAGATAAAAATATTTATCATTTAATCTGTCCAAGTCACGTGGTGCTTGATTGAAATATTCTCTGCAAAATCTTCATTTGCAGAATGAGTATAATTTAAGCAGGATATTTTTATCTTTATGTGATGTAACACAGTATAGTTTTATACCTTATTATAAGTACTTAAGTTGGCAAAGTAATGACAAATTTATTTGATAAAAAAAAATAGAAAATGGATTATTAGCCTCGCAACACATTCGAAAAATTGATTTAATGATCTCTAAGATATCACTAAATATCTATACATCTAAGACAGTTTAGTGTACATGCTTTTACTTGATGCAAAGTTACAATTACAACTAATGTAGTACCAATGTAACATACTTATACAATGTCTGCTTAAAAAATTTTCTGAATATAATGTAAGATTAAGGAGCGATAAAGAAATAACGGTGATTTCAAGATGGTTTTACGACTGAGAGTTATCAAATTAGTGTAAAGCCAAATTTTATTATAATTATAAAGATTTGAAAGTGAATTTTTTAATAATAATTGAAGTTGTTAATATGTAAAAAAGAAAGAAAAAAAATGTGTGAAAATTATGAATGAAGCATGAGTGTTAAGAGACGCGATCTACAGCTGGTAGTTCTTCCACAGTTTCAATGTTATGCTTAAGTATTAGGTCCTGACCTCGGTACAAAAAGTATCCCTTAAATAATTCCCCTCTTAACATGTAAGGGAACCAATATTCATCATCCGGCCACATTTGTTTGAAAGGTACATCTTTCAAATTATACCATTTTGGTCGCATTTCTGAACAAAAAAATACATATGTAAATTACAGTGTATTTATTATATTTTTAAATAGATAGACATTAGGTACTGTAAAAAAACATGTAATAGATATATTTTCAAACTTTCTCATTTTGCTCAAGTATATTTCTAGTTTTTTTTTTTTCCATTTTTTTTAATCTTTACAATTTGCATAATTCTGATCATGCTTATGATTAGATATAAATTATTGCAATGTGGTTAAAGTAAAACATAAAATAACGTTGCATTATAAATGAGATTGCACATAAAATATATATAATTAATAGTAACAATAAATATTTGATAATGACATAATATTAAATTTAGTTAAAATCTCAATGTTTAAAAATTAAATACCTTCAGACTCTATTACTTTTCCAGAATACTCGTATGTTTCAAAAACGTGAACTTCTAACAGAGTTTTATCTCCCTCAAATTCAAATTCTAAGATACCAATTTTTTTTAATTCTTCTGCAGATAAACCACATTCTTCTTTTAATTCGCTGCAAAATTACAAACTGGTAATTTGAGAAGTTTGCTTTAATCCTTATCTATCTTGTATGTATGTGATAGAAATATTATAACATAATACATGTAATATCCATATTATGTTGCATATATTGTATTTTTAGCTTAAATATTTTTTCTACCGTCTTTACTAATTAATGTCACAATTTTAATTTATGCATAATATTTTGTATTTATTTAATTATTTAAAACTGTACCTGTATATACAAAGTGATTCATGGAAAATATTTTATAATTTTCCTTCGATACAAAAATCAATTTTTAAATTAGATCAAACAGGATTATATAAATTAATTATTTATTGAAATTATGCGATTTATATGGTACTGTATGTATTATAATAACATTATATATTGAGTATACGGTAAAAAATTATGTACATAAATTTTATTAGTTTTAAGTTTTAAACAAAGAAAAACATTGATACTGATAAATAACGTTATTAACAATTAATATGATATTTAATCGATACGTTTAACTATACTAAGCTTTTATTATAATTTTCATGAATCATTCTGTATATTGTTAAATAAAACAGTAAAAATCTTTGTTGAAATTCGTTGTTATTTAATGTATCGATTATTACGAAATATAAAATACTGTTGAAAATTCTTAACTTATTACTAACATTAATCTCTATTTAGAAAAATATTACGGTGAAGATTTATATTTACATTTTTTAGTTGTGTATCAAATATACTTTTTAATTTTATACTTAAAATTGTTACCGCATAGCTCCTTGATGAATTGATTCTCCTGGTTCTACTTTACCGCCAAAACCATTCCATTTATCTTTCCCAAATCCTCGTTTTTTTAAGCCTAACAAAATTTCTGCTCCCTTTCTGATAAAAACTAGCGAAAAGATTTTTCTAACAGACATTTCAAACTATTTAAACTGCCTAAAAATGTAAAATGATAGTATTTAACAACACCTGTAAGAAAATTAAGCTTTCTGAAAAATATTATCAACAAGATCAACGTATGCAATCTCTATTTTATCCAAGTTGAAATTAAATTTTGTATTTCTCCTTTAGTAAAAGTTAAATTAGCAATACGAAGTGTCGTATAAACATCTACGCTTAAAGTTAAAACGTTGAAAGGTTATGCTGCCGAAAAGGCGCTGGATGAACTGAACGAACTAAGGGTAGTTTTTGAATTTTCTACCCTTCGAACTAACTACTTGGTTAACATGGTTAATATTTTTAACGCATAGATATCAAAAATGTAATTAGATTATTGTATAATAACAATATTTAAAACATAAAATTAAAACAAGAAACGAACATTTATAAACGTTATATACAATGTTAAAAAAGAAAGCAACATGAACAATAAAGATTAAATACACATCTCAAATATACTTCAATATGTTTATGTCTATTTAATATATCATAAATATAATCAATACAAATTTCTATGTTTGTTATGCTTCACTTTTTACGGTGCTATTATCTGATGGTTTATTTGATGGTTTATCTGATTGTTTATCTGATGATGTATCTGATGGTGTATCTGATTTTTGCGATTGTAATGCAGATAATGAATTAGATTTAACAAATTTGGCTTGGTCAAAAATTGTTTTGTAAGTTTCCAATGCTTTCTGGTATGCTTCTTCCTTATCTGTGATACCATTCTGTAATGATTAAATTATATAACATTTATAATTCAAATGTGATATAAAATCAATTATTATACAATTACATATAATTAGGTAATATTATATTTTATATAAAGCAACAGAATTTTAATTCTATATTACCTGTAATAGACTGTCGTACAGAGTAAGAAACATTTGAGTATGGGTAGCTTTTTTATTTCGTAAATTTACCGCAGGCAACATGATATCTTTGTGAAGTTTCCTACAAAATTATACGTTTGAAATGTATATTATAAATATACGCTAACAGTAACTATTTACAGAAAAATTATAAATATATATACGCTCTTATACGATCTTCTTCGTAAAAAATATCTTGTATTTCTTTCATCGATGGTTTTCTGCCAAAAAGTGGTTCAATTTTTGGAGGAAAAGTTTTATACACATCGTACCACACTGGTAAATTTTCTTCTTGTAATACACCACCACGTACCAATGATGTTACTCTAAAATTAATTTAGAAGTTTAAACTGTTTATAATCTATTAAAAGTTATTTTGTATTGCGTATAGATAAAATACTAAATTTGAAATGTTTCTTTTTTGTTTTATTTAGCGTCTTAAAATAATTAAACATTAAGTTCTAAGTAATCTTTCATCATACTTGTGACTTTTTAACGCAATAAACATATATTATTTCTTACAATTTGCTTTTAATTCAAATAGTTCTACATATACTATACAAATCTGTGTAACAATAAACAATCTACTTAAAGATACAATCTTTAACCTATCCTATAATAAATGCATGACTTAAAGATTCATAAGAAACGTACAAAATAATTTTACCTAGAAAAAATGGTTCCAATTCTTTGTGATCTACTGGCTGCCATATTTCATACATAAAATAACAATTTTTTTTAAATTGCAAATTTACATATGTGCATCAAACCTAATATTGTCATAAACGATATATAGAATAGATCTATAATTTTATGCAATTTCGCATCATGCGCTCTAAATTACCGATCGTGTAAAAAATTATGGCGACGATTCTGTACTTTGTCTGTGGATTTATCCCGTACCTCGTTCGTGATTTTATATTTCATTGTAATCGTCGAATGCTGACCTCTAGTGTCGACAAGTTACACAGTAGAAGAATAACATGTGTCTTTTAAATGTTTCGGTATTTATTGTTTATAAAACCTTTTAAACTTTCCAAGTGACAATATTTGTTTGCGATTGAATCGAGAACATCAAACCATAATTTGTGTGTCCATTGCACAGATTACTATTTATGATCATTATAATTTTCTTCAAAGAAAAAGACACAGTTAATCCATAACCCTACGTGTGATCAACAATGGTACTATTTCTTTTTTATGATTTATAACAAATTTTAATTAATTATAAAAAAAAAAATACAAAAATTATTGCAATCAATTCTATGGTAATCTTTGTTCCCTTTTATTTAAAAGTACATTTCATTGTATCATCCTTTTAATCATGTAAACCATTTCAAAAAATTTCACGATACAAATAAACTTTAAACAAACAATTGTCTAAGTCTTCAAAATCTTTACGCCTGTGTTATTCCATTTAAATATGTCTGATTTAGTTATTTTAAACGAATCAAGTACTTTTTATATCTCCTAATTTGTATACATTTTATATACTTATGTGAAACGTATGCTGCGCCATTTGTCAAGTGGCATTTTTAGTATTTAACAATGGATGGTAACCAAGTAATAGGAAGAAAAACTGTAAAACTTGTTATAGATACATTCTTATACTAAATATCAAATCGAAAGATTATCTTGTAAACTCTTGTCACGTGACATTCAAGAACACTGTTTCTGAATTTTTATATAAACAGATGTATTTGTTTATTAAAAGTTATATCTGACTATCATATCTACATTTCTGCACAAGAAATGTATAACATTTTTCTGACATTATATATTATACAAATGTTTTTTTAATTTTCTGAAATTTTTAGGTAATCCTAATTAATAATCCTTTCTAATTATCATAACTGAATCTCCTATCTGTATCTATATACTTTGTTAAAAAATAAGTAAATTAATAAATGTGACAACTATTTAATTAATTTATTTTGTTATTTCAGAAAATTTACAATTTAAACTTAAATATATATGTACCATTAAGTTTCTGTTCCTATCTTGTTTGCTTTATGTTCTAAACGGTTTTATACGAATTAAATTAATAATTTTGTATTAGTATATTTATATTCTTTAAAATAAAGTATTAATATGATAATTAACGCTTGTCTGAATTATCAATGTATATACAAGTTTTTCTTACATGTTTCTTTAAAGGTGTTTTACCTTAATTTCTTTCAAAAAACTCAAGAAAAGAAAGTACCATGAAGAGTTTAACAACAAAACAATTGCAAAGAATAGAGAAAAAGAAAAAGAAGATGGCTGCACTTTTGGAAATAACTAAATTAAATGATAAAGATAGAGAAGCTAAAATGCTTGCTCTTAAAAAAGCTGTTAGTATAATTCACTAAATTATGATAGTTTTGTTGTAAACTTCACGTTGTAAATATTATTTCAGTCCGCAGAAGATGATAAATCCAATGATGCAGACAGTAGTGAAAATTCTACGGAAGAAAGTACCAATCGTAAGCGTCCCTGTGATGAAGATTTAAAAGAAACGTATTTAGAAAATTCTACTAAAGAAGATAATATAGAGGGTGCAGAAGAATCAGATGCACTTGCTAACAAGAAACCTAGGTTTGTAAACGTTTTAATGTTTACACTCTGTATGATATTTAAGAATGTATATTTCTTTTATCTGGTTCTGATTCAGATTAAGTGGAGATGAGTATTTAAAATTGAAGCAAGAATTGAGAGAACGTAAAAAAATACTTAAAAGAATACCAAGATTTATTTTAAAAGCAGTTGGTGAAAATGCTAGCTTAAGTATTAATGTTAAAAGTGAAGATAGAATTCCTATTTTCCTTAGTGACGTACAACATTTATTATTGTACTCATTACATGGACATCACTCGCCCTATCTACCGACAAGATGGTGTCACCTTGAAAAATATAATAAGGTAATGTATATGCTTAAAGTATAGTAGAGATAAATTTTTGAAGTATCATTAATAATTGATCAATTTTTAAAAAGGTTGCGCACACTGTGGTTCTTGTTGTCGAAGGACTCTCTTTGTATCACTTTATGAATTATGAAAGTATGTTTTCACACATAACGTCAAAGTTCGAGCATCGTGTAGAGGTAGTAACACCTACAGCATACGGAGGATCGGTAATAGAAGATCTCGCGGCTGTTCCTATAACCGGGATACAAAGCGATAGATTGCTTAAAAGTATGTATATTTTAAAGCGGTAAAATGTTTAAACTTTTTTAAAAATTACAAAAAGAAATTTTAAGTATATTGTTAATTCTTTTAGAATATGGATCGTTGGAGGCTGCATTGCGAAATACCGGAGATGTGATCAAATTATTACGAACTGTTTTCCCAGTCCATCAAGATCCGTCAAAAAATGTTGAAAATTTTAAGAAATGGTCCGAACTACCTCCTACGGATAAATTTCCCCGAACAAAATTACTTTTATCTTTATGTCAAATGGTAGAAGAGAATTATCCTGTCCCTTTGAGGGGAGAGTTAGCAAAAAAGTTAGTATGAATAATAGAGGTATCTCGAATCATATTAGCATTAAATTAACAAACGTTCGATATTTAGGTATGGAAATTATATAATGACAAAGGATGTTTACATGGAAGCTAGTGCAAAATCTCCAATGTTTGGCTTGGATTGCGAAATGTGCAAAACAACCACCGGTGATTTGGAATTAACGAGAATATCTCTCGTGGATGAAAGTATGAATGTAAGTTCGACATTAAAATTATCTCGATAAGAAGAGCGTACGAATTGTATTAAATTCCTGTCACAGATTATTTACGATAGTTTGGTAAAACCGGAAAATCGTATCATCGACTATCTCACTCGATTCAGTGGTATAACAAAAGAAATGTTGGACGGTGTTACAACGACGTTATCCGATGTACAACAAACGTTACGAAAATTTCTTCCCACAGATGCAATTCTTATTGGACAAAGTTTAAATTCTGATCTTCATACGTTAAAAATGATGCATCCATACATCATTGATACATCTGTAATTTTTAATATCACGGGTGACAGGTATTATATCGTTCTTTCTTTACATCACAGTTATGCTGTCGCCAAATTTTTCTAAGAAAATTAGATAAAAAATGATATTTAATTGTAGATTCAGAAAAACAAAATTGCAAACTTTAGCGAGGGAATTTCTTGGCGAAAGGATACAAGAGAGTAGATCTGGTCACTGTTCAACCGAAGATTCAAAGGCTTCTATGAAATTAGTACAATTAAAATTAGCAAATAGTGTGGATTATGGAGATGCTGTGTTACTTGGTCGATGCGATATGGCAGTATTAAAGATGGAAGTAGAGAAACCTACAGACGAACACCGATCATTGAAAACTGAAATACGGAAATACGCTACTTCAATTTTTAAACACGCAACAAAGGATAAAAAAACTGCTGCCATTGTGGGTAACGAAGAAGTTATGAACGAATATTCTAAATATTTAACTTCGTCTATTAGTATTATGGATGATGAAAATTTCGATAAAAACGATCAAGTACGTATTTCAATTAAAAATTATTTAACAATTATAATTAATAAATCCTACTAATTTATATTATCACTATTTTACTTTTATTACAGGTACGTTTTGTAGTAGCAGATAACGATAAACATGCTGTAACTAGAGCTTCGCAAATAGCCATGGAACATGCCTTTACCTTATGTCATGTTAGAATAGAAGAAGAGAAATTAAAAAATGATAAAATAGAAAAGACGTTCCGAAATGTAAATAAATGGGTACACAAATTATGGGAGCATATGGCAGGGAATGGTTTAGCATGTGTTATATTTGCGGGAGAAAATTATGCAGCGAATGGTGCCTGTTTTTTAAATTTGAAGAGAGAAACACCTGAAATTGTACAACATGTGCTTAAAAATAAATAGATCTGCATTTTGTACACCAATTTAAAAGGAAATTACTAAAGAAATATAATTCTAGTAATATTATGAATTGTAATGTACAAAAATATAAAACACAAAGTCACGTAACGATTAATTTCCATTCGGTAATTATTTTATAGAAATGTACAAATATTGTATTACTAATAAACTTTTTATTCCTTGTAAATTTAATAAAAATTTTTCCAACATATATAAACTCTGTTGGACAGAGTACACAAATTACAAAATGCACATAAAATTAAAGAGAATGTTACATTTTATTAGATTGTTTTTTTTATTATTTTCCTATTAAGCACTAAAACTCACATTATTCGTTATTTTTATAAAAACGATATCTTTACTTACAAAAAAGAAATATTCATAGATTATTTGCAAGGACATAATAAAATAAGCATTTACGAATAAAAACGAACATCCGTATCGCTTTATTTTTATATTACATTCTAAGTTATCGCACAGTAAATTAGCTGTAACAAAAAGCTTAAGCATAGTAAACGCGCACGCATAATGTATATTCACACTTGAACAGTTAGCTACTATTCAATGCAGGTGTGATTTCAATCGATTAAAATGCAGCAGCACTTTATATTAATAAATGTACATTACTTTACACTAATAATAAATTACAATTATTCAATACTTCCAATTATTATCGAATACGAAAAACGACTGCGATTTTTATTTTTATTATCAATATCATTATTATTATTAATATTATTATTATTATTAAAACTGAAAATAAAATGCCTTTTAGTCATTTATATTTCAATTTTGCGAAGATTATAGGCACTGAAATAATAAACATTATCAAGATAATTTTGGTAAGGCAAAAAATTACATCAATTATGAAATTAATATTATAAAAAAGTTTGCAAAACATATTGAGCATTTATTTGTCTTGAACTGTAAAGAAGAATTATTTAATTAAGTAATATTTAAAATTGTATTTTATAATGCCTACGTATCATATGAAAGATAAGTTGAAAGTTTAATATGGTTTATTATAAAACTTGTTTTTACCCGATGCTTTTTGCTTTTCTAAATACATCAAGTAAGCAGATGTAGGTTGTCGTGAATTCCTAGCAAGCATTTTTTGCCTAAATGATGTTAATTCTGAAACTTTCTTTTTCTTTTTAATTTTCTCAAGATTGACGACACTAAATTCAGTGGTACTTCCAATAGAACTTGGCGGAGTAAAATCGTCTTGTACGTATATATTCTTCATTCTTTTGGCTTTCGAATTGGGCATCGAAAAGGACGCTTCCGTTTCCGCTAATTTCCTCTTCTTTGTTGCTTTCAATGAAAACTCCGATAAATTTTCAAGAACGTCTTCAGGAAGTCGTTTAACACTTTTTCCTCGTGTTTCCATTTTATTAGATTTTATTGCCTGATTATTAGATTCCAATTTCATTATCTTGATTTCTTTTTCCTTCTGCATTCTTTCCATGTGTTCCCTTTGTTTCTTTTTCTTCATTTCCTTATTAATTTTAATGCTATCGGCAGTACGTTTCAAAACTTCTAACGCTTCATCTCTAGCTTTAGAAAACGTAACAGTTTCTGGTCCCTCATCTGAATCTAATACTGCATCACTGAACGGTTGTGGTTTATTAAATATTGTAGTACGTTTTACATTTCCTTTGTTTGTATTTTCTGATAACAATTTCTGTTTTTTCTTTAACGGTTTTTCAACCGAAGTGTCTTCATCCTTATCGGAATTATTTTTCGATAATTTCTGTTTCTTCTTAAGAGCTTTTTTAACCGAAGCTTCTTCATCTTGCAAAACATCATCTTCGGATACTAATTTTTTCTTTTTCTTAGATACCTTTTCAAGTGAAGCTTCTCGATCTTGTGAAACATCTTTTGATAATAATTTCTTCTTTTTCTTAGACACCTTTTCAAGCGATGATTCTTGATCTTGTGAAACATCTTTTGATAATAATTTCTTCTTTTTCGTAGCGAACTTTTCAAGCGAAGCTTCTTTATCCTGTGAAACATCTGTTAATAATAATTTCTGCTTCTTCTGTTTTTTCTTAGGCAGTTGCTCGACCGAAACATTTTCACTCGACAAAGCATTTGAAACTTTTTTCTTTTTCTTTATTACTTCGACCTCTTCATTCGTATTTGCGATACCTAAAACATTTTCAACTGTTTTTTCTTTTTTCTTTTTCTTCTTTATTACATCGCGTGTTTTTTTGTCGTCACTTTCTGATTTTGTTTTAGTAAATTCTTCGCATATCTGTTCTTTTCGCACATTAACATCATTTGATTTCTTTTTCTTTTTCCTCTTTTTCTTATCTACCTTTTCTGTTTCATTATTATTGTCAGTATCGGTAATAGGAACAATATTATTATTCTCTGCAATTTCTGAATCCTCATTTTCTTCGAAATTGTATTCAACTAGCACAGAATTAGTTGTTTCCACCACTGCTGGTTGCTTTCGTTTTTTACGTTTCTTTTGTCGATCGTTTTCTAATATGTTATCTGCTACTTTGAGCAATTTAATTCTTCATTTTCAATTACTTCTTTCTCCTCTTCTTCGCTTTCATCTTCATCATCCTCTTCAACTTCATCATCGTCAACTACAAAATCTGCAAGATCTGATCCATTATCATCCGGGTCTGACGATTCCGTTTCTGATGCTCTGCATTCATCTCCTGGTACATCATCATCGGAAAACTTCGCGATGTCTTTGCCATGAAGGTTGTACTCTTTTTGAATATCTGAATCCATACTTTTATTCGATTCGTTATCATCATCGCTGTCGCTGTCGCTTGCTCCCCCAAATAAAAACTTAGGTAATTTCACGGATTTATATTGCGAGTCATCAGAATCAGAAATATTTTTAGTTTCATCAGAATCTGATTCAACATTCGTTACTGTTAAATAATTTTTACTTAATTTCTTTTTCGTAGCACTACCCTTTTTCCCGCGAACCTCCGATTCTTTCGAGTCTTTATCAGATTCTTCCACGAAATTTACATCTAACTTTTGTGGCTTTACTTTTTTATTTAACGACTTATTTAACGACTGATTTTTATCATTTTTCTTAGCAGATATAACCGCAACATTTTCATAACACGATTCAGTTTCACTCATCTCATTTTCTTCACAATTCGATTTGTTTAACGATTTCTTCCTTTTCACGCTTTCAGTTTCGTTAGACCTTTCAAGTTTATCTGTCTCTTGTATTGACTTATTAAGCGATTTCCTTCTTTTTGGAATGTCTTCGGACAATTTACTTTTATTCAACGGTACATTTTCTTCCATTTCTATCGTTTTATACGATTCGGATAAACTCTGATCTTTTAGCGATTTTTGAAGCGACACATTGCATTTAGAAGTAGAGTGTTTATTTGTAGATTCCTCTAGATCTTGTGTCGCATCTTCCATATCTTGAGCTACGTCTTCCACGTTTTGTGCTTTATCTTCCATATCGTTTGTTACTTCTTCTTTGTCTTTAGTTTCCTTTTCCGTGGATTTCCGTTTACTTTTATTGGAAGATTTATTTTTGCTAACGTTTAATTTGCATTCATCTTCTGATATATCCATCGACACTTCTTTATCATTTTGTGCTTTCACAGAATCTTTTTGTGCTTTCAACAGGACAGTGTCATCCGAATCGTAATCAAAAGATTCTTTTTCTTTCTCTGTTTTCAAATTTTCCGCGGCTAACCACGCTTCCTTATCGACTAAAACGAGATCGCATTCTCCTTCGCTTTCATTTTCCAATCTTTCCGTTGACACTGAATGTACAGATGTCTTATCAATATCGCCGCTTTTCCCTTTCAATTCACCAGCTAGAATATTTTGAAATAAATTTTTAGCATTTGCGTCAGAGTCATTATCAACTTCCATATTTTCTTGATTCTCCTTAGATGTTGCTTGATCACTGTCTGAATTCTTTTCATTCGATTCTGATCTACTTTTACGTTGTTTCTTTAATGTTAAAGACTCCTCCAGTACAGAAATTTTCTCTGCCTGTTCTTCTGTTTCAGGTGCTTCCTCAACAATTTCAGCAGGAGTCTCTGTAACAATGGAAGATTGACTACTTTTAATCAAATTAGTTACATTATCTTCATTCATATTAGTTAATATAGAATCCTTTGGGCTCGTACGAGCATCCGAGGATTCTGGAACGGTACTTGTATTAGAAGGCAAATTACTCGTTTCATCTATATTTTGTGAACGTGTATTTTCTTGTTTCGGAATAACGGAATGTTGAGTATCTGAAATTAATTTTACATCTGTTGATTTTGATTGTTCTACATTATTTAAATTAGGAGATGAAGGCGTTTTCGTACGACTCGTTTCATCATTTTCATTCATATCTTCTGATGCGTTTGTCTTATTACTTTCACCTTTCATGGCACATTTATCGCTTACAATAATATTCTCATTCGTAACATCTTTCTCAGATTCCTCATTTTCATTTATATTTTCCTTTACATTCGAATCGTCCATTTTCATGTTTACATCTTCGTTACATTCTTTATTATCAATCTTTTCCGATTCCTCGTTTAGTTTAGCATTCATTTCTCTAAACTCGCTGTCCTCTACCATATCTACATCTTCTGTACACTCCATAAGTTCAATACTACCATCTAAACTTGAATTTGTATTTACTATTACAGGAGTATTTTTATTTGAGTTTTCACTACTTTGACTGTCACTGATTGACTCTGTTTCTGTACTTACAACTAATTTTGGCATATTATCAGAATTTTCTTCCTCCTGCATTGAGGTATCCGTATTTTTAACCGATAAATTACTAACCGCATCGGCAGTACTCGTATCTTCTTTCATAGGAACATTATCATTTGACATTTCTGATAATTGTTTTGAATGACGACGTTTCGGCGTCACATTTGTTTCAATACAAGGAGATTTGCATTTTTCTTCAATTAATTTATTCGTATTTGTACTATTTACAGAAAGAGGTTTGGGAGTTTGTAATAACGTATTAGACGTTGGATTATCTGTGTTCTCAGAATCGTTAACATTTGTTGTAAGGTTTTCTTTATCACTATGATCCTCACGTTTTTCCTTAAGGTCATTTGAATCCTCCAACTTTAATTCTAATTCCTTTGATGTATCTTGATTTTCACTTTGTGAAAGTACTTGAGATTCATTATCTACCGATGATTCTACTTGTTTTATAGTATCTATGGACAATGTTTCACTACTATCCAGCACATTTTTATCGTTATCTGATATTTTTTTATCATCGGTAGATGCATCCTTGTTAACATCTTCAAAATTATTTGAAGTAACATTTGCCGGAGGACTGTTGTGTGGTTCCTTAACTGTTGTAAATGTAAATGTAAATATCAGTTAGTTATTACGTTTTCTACTAACAAAATATTATTAGTAGAATTGCTCACAAGAAAGTTCGATAATTCGAAAAACCAAAATTTGAAATTACAAAAATATTCAGGTGTTCTTAAGAACGGAATTATTATTATGATTATTATTTTTTTTTACTACGCAACAGGTTAAAGATGGAAATTTTCCTTAATTACTTCCCCTGGAAAGATGCGCCACGCACGTCGAGATGTTTATGTTTTAAAGTTGTTATAGATAAGTAGCTGTCGCAGAAAAAAAAAAAGAGCGCGTGCGGCAGGTCGACTGAGATCGTTTGTTGAAGTACAGTTAAATGTATCATACTATACTAGATTATTAATAAACAAAATTAGCGTTCATATTTGTGTAAAATTCTTTGAGTAAGACTCTACCAAATTTTCTCATTTCAAATGACGCCTTACGGCGAATGACGAAGTATTGTTTTGATACGCGAAACTATGAATTAGCTGCCAGCGCAAGTGGTTAAATAAATGTGATTTTTCATACAAAAAAAAATTAAACTGAATTTTGAGACAATCAACTTTTTCGAAAATTCACAGACGTATAACTTTGTATTTAACTTCTTTTTGATAAATTTTAAGGTTTCGAGGATATTTGCGATCGTACGAAAAACAGTTTCTTTGAGCGGAATTTTCACCTAAAAAAAAAACCCGTTCCATCGCCGATAAGAAATAATTACATTTTTAGGGCCACTTGAACTATATTTGTAGAAAGTTTCAAATTATTTTGATCTTTGAATTGCCGGACTTTCCTTGTTAATTATATAATTTTGTTAATAGTTTTATAAAAAAGCTAAAAAATAATACTTTTATGATAAATTGTAATCTAGCAATACTTAAATACATAATATCAACACAGAATACCAAAACATATGACAGTAATAAATTATCCTTACCAGAATCATCATCTTCTGTACTGTTTTCATTTGTACGGTTATGACTTGTGTTGAGTTTGTCTTTCGAAACTGATAGCGATTCATTTTTCTTTGGAGTTATAGAATTTTCAGAACCTGAAATTCAATACGATGTAACAACCTAAGGTTTCCCAAAATTTAAACATATCCGTGTAACAATAAAGCTTAAAAATATACCATGTTCTTTATCCTCATTGAGATTGGGTAATGTACGATCTAACGTCACCATAGGAATCTTTGCAAATGTTTCTGTCTCTTCTATCACTGTCGCTTCCGAAGGCAATATCGAAGTTCGTCTTCTTGTTTTAATCGGTGTACTCGTTAATTCGTTGTCATGCTTTTCTACGAGTTTATTTCCTGTACTAGTTTCTGGTTCCATGGAACTAGCCCTCTTACTACGCGTAACTCTTATCGCCGGCGGTGGTGAATTAGCTTCGGAACCAGCTCTTGTGTATCGCTTACTGAGAATACCAATCAATTACGTAAAACAATTGTAAAACAAAAACTTCTACGTAAAAACGATTAATTATTACGGATACCTTCTTCGACTGTTTGTCCTGTTAGGCACATCGTTAGAAGCACTGTTTCTAGTTTTCTTTGTCGGTGTACCAACATCCAATTCTGTGACTTCGCTGACATCTGAAGACACAGAATTCATCCTAGAACGTACAGTTTTATGCTTTTCAGTGGGAGCAGTACCCTCCATGGCAATCGTTCGTCGCGTTCTACCCCTCGATTGTGTATTACTAACGTTACTGGCGTCACTTAGAGGCGATTCAGGTGAAGATTCATTTTGTTTTACGTTCGGCTTGATTCGTAAGCTTCGACGAAGTGGTGAATCAACCGATACACCCTCGATGAGGGCACGAGTTTTGCGACCTAAAAATTTAAAGGACGCATGAAAAAAAGAACCGAGTAATATAATCAAGTTTTATGAAACGTAAATTATCTACTTGGTGAATATTCGAATTGATAGTTCTTAAAATTCTGCGTTGTCAAATTATTAAAAGTACGACATTGAATGCCGAATCGACCGTTACATTCGGCGACCGAGTGAACCGCGTGCGCGTACAGAGCAAAAAATGAAAAATACAAACCAGGTCTCGCATCTACCTCCTCATCGGAATCTCTTGCGGATCGTGGCATTTTTTATATCGTTTAAACCATATATTAACAATAATTCGTATAGAAAAAAATCAACACTCAATAAACGGCTACGTATTAACACGTGTTATCATCTGAATTTAAACCAACGATATACTCAACCTTCAGCACCTTGCGCGCGGTACATCCGTCGTAGAAAATGTATTCAGAGACACCAAGCGACAAGATTTAGCAATGTTTCGATTTCTTCGAGAAGTACGTTAAAAGATACATCTTTTCAGCCAGATTTAAACAATTCAATGTTTTGTACATGCTATCATGAGAACAAAAAGTGATCCATTTATTACACGTTTCGAACGAATGCAGCGAAGCTTACAATTTTTTAACGAGTATGAGCTATTTCATAATTATTACAGAAAGTGCGGGTAAATAAGCGGTAGAGTGTATCGATTGAATAATTATTATTTAAAGAAGATAATTAATTTATATGAAACCGGAAAGTACAGAAGAAATTAAATTTACTTTTGCGTCTGTCCGAGATTACATAAAATAATAGTCTTAAATAAAATGTTGGCGAATAACGATGAGTAACTTCGTAACAGTAGTTTGTAGTAGAAAAGTGTGTTTCGCCAGAAGACATTTCATATATTCACTATATTATTACGTATTTATGTTAACGAAGATGTATAAATTATTAAACATTATATATTTATTTTTTATTAATTCTATAAAGGATATTGCAAGTGTTTAAAATTCTAGATTTGTAAGCTATGTTTCAACGCCCGGCTAGCTCAGTCGGTAGAGCATGAGACTCTTAATCTCAGGGTCGTGGGTTCGAGCCCCACGTTGGGCGACTACCTTTCTTTTTTTTTCTCATTACAACTTTTAATTATCTACGTTTCATTTCTAATTTTTTAATTTTCCCTGTGGACCGACGCTAAAATTTTCGTTTAGGCTTCGCCTTCNAGTACGTTAAAAGATACATCTTTTCAGCCAGATTTAAACAATTCAATGTTTTGTACATGCTATCATGAGAACAAAAAGTGATCCATTTATTACACGTTTCGAACGAATGCAGCGAAGCTTACAATTTTTTAACGAGTATGAGCTATTTCATAATTATTACAGAAAGTGCGGGTAAATAAGCGGTAGAGTGTATCGATTGAATAATTATTATTTAAAGAAGATAATTAATTTATATGAAACCGGAAAGTACAGAAGAAATTAAATTTACTTTTGCGTCTGTCCGAGATTACATAAAATAATAGTCTTAAATAAAATGTTGGCGAATAACGATGAGTAACTTCGTAACAGTAGTTTGTAGTAGAAAAGTGTGTTTCGCCAGAAGACATTTCATATATTCACTATATTATTACGTATTTATGTTAACGAAGATGTATAAATTATTAAACATTATATATTTATTTTTTATTAATTCTATAAAGGATATTGCAAGTGTTTAAAATTCTAGATTTGTAAGCTATGTTTCAACGCCCGGCTAGCTCAGTCGGTAGAGCATGAGACTCTTAATCTCAGGGTCGTGGGTTCGAGCCCCACGTTGGGCGACTACCTTTCTTTTTTTTTCTCATTACAACTTTTAATTATCTACGTTTCATTTCTAATTTTTTAATTTTCCCTGTGGACCGACGCTAAAATTTTCGTTTAGGCTTCGCTGGTTTCCAAAGACTGACAGAATCAATTTTGAAAAATAATACCTTGCAATTCATTAATCGGTTCTGTTAAATCACGATAAACGAAGATATGACTTTCCTTTGCAAACTTTTACAATTCTCTTCTTAAATTCTTAACTATTTCGCGACCAAATGCTTTCGAATTAGTATCGCAGCGCACAGCCTGACGGAAAGTCGACCAAAATCAACGTGGCGTTTAACGCGTTAACCCATTGCCGCAAACGACGGCTGTAGCCGTCAAATTTTTGTCGATATGACGAGCAAATGACGGTTATAGCCGTCAAAAGTTTTTTTTATAAAAACTGTGGCCAAATGTGATAATTTTCACTTCCAAATATACAAGTTACACTCGATTTCATCCGGTGGACATAAACATTTAAAAAAAAAAAGTGTGTTTCTGAGCGCCACTTCGAAATAAAAAGTGTGCGGCAATGGGTTAATACGTTAACATTATTTTCTCAAACTCATCTCTGTACCGTTTACTAAAATTTTTATCTTTCTCCTTTTTTCGTTAAAATAAACTCTGTCGCGAAACAAACAGCATTGACTCGCAAATGTTAATTAATTTTCTTTTCGTCACAATCGGTGCGCGTTGGTTTGCATGAAAAGTAATCTTAATCGTGCCACGCTCCGAAGGATATCGCTGCAAAAAAGAGTACTTTTCTAGACCAATTTATTTGGTCCTTGTAACGTTGCTAGTTCACGCGCGGTCGATTACCATCGATAATCGCTGGAACGTCGACTTGGAGCTAAAAAGTGTGTTATCGCGAAGTGCGTATATCGCGAGAAAGTCGAACGTGGTTACAACGATCGAAAGGAAAAGGAACACTCGAGGGCTCTCGATGATTCACACGGTTTGTCTTTTTCAACAATTTACATACGATAGCGACGTTGAAATGTTTACAAGTGATCTGTACAACGTTTCAGAAAAGTTGGATCGTTTCAGTTAGGATCTCTAAATCGAAACAAAATTAATTCTGTATGGAAAGTCGAGCGCTGACTTTTGAAAAATTAAACACGCCAACTCGGAATTGTAGAATTTAAGTGAAAAGATATTGTATAGTGGTAGAGATATTATATGGAATATATTTATTTTTTTAATTAAGCTACGCGATAACAGTTTCGTTATAAATTGTGGACGTTATGTCTTATATCTGTGAAGAGAGAATCGAAGATATTGAGATAACAAGAGATGTACCTGCTCGAGGAGGTTCCAGGTAAATTGATATTATAAATATAAATTTTTCACGAACATGTGCATGATAAATATTATTGTTACGAACCGGCGTTACGCGTGTACGTTTTTTTTATATATTATTCGGTATATTTGATGCGCACACATGTGAAAACATTTGACAGATTCTGTGAAACTGTTTAACCCTTTGCACTCGATTGGCGCCGCTACGGCGACATGCATAATTTTCTTTAGAGATTAAGTTTCAAGTTGAATTGTGTATCTTGGTCGATTCAAACACTTCTTTTGTTTTAAAATAAACTAAATTAACCGAATAAATTAAAAATCGTAAACATTTATAATTGTCTGTTTCTTTTTTCGAAAGAACACTAAATTTTCACAGTAGTCCTTTGAAACTTAAAAAAGTTCGCGAGTGCAGAGGGTTAATCCTCTATGGGATCGTGTGACTTAAAAGTTACAAACTGAAACTATGTTTGAAAAAATTTATTTTGTCTTGTTATCACTGCACTGTTAACACGTTGACTGGCAGGCAATTTTATAAGAAAATCTCCGTCAGGCCAGGCGCGCCTATCGTTTGTTTCTAATTGTAGCGCGATAATAAGTACGCTTACACCGAAACGTTTTCGGGACATGCGTTTAGTCGAAAATCTTTCTTCGAGAACGAAGTATCTAAGAAAGCGTGTGAGATTTGAATAATTAAAATTATTAAGTAAAATGTGAATTATGTTTAATTGTGTTTATTTTATTATCTTCTAATCTATTTTTTAATGAAACGAATAAAAAAATGATTAATTTATTATCTTCTAATCTATCTCTAATGAAATAGTGTTTATTAATTTATTATCTTCTAATTTATCTCTAATGAAACGATGTTTATTAATTTATTATCTTCTAATCCATCTCTAATAAAATAAAGCTTATTAATTTCTTATCTTCATCTAGATTAATGTAAATGAAAATGTTGTTATTTTATTATTCCATTATTTACACTCACGTTCACATTACTTTAATTTACATTTTAGATTAATATAATTTTTGTATTTTAATTCTTTTTATCAGGCTGACTTGGTATATTTTTATACATATTTGAAAATATGCGAATGAATTTTATATTACATTTGTAATTCTGCACCAATATTTAAGAATAATTCTTATTTCTTGTTTCATAATTAATAATTACGATACACCGTTAATTAAAAAGAAAATTTCTTGTCGCTCATTTTTTATTTTGTTACATCAATAACTGTACTTTCATTAAAATTCAATGAAATTTAATATTTTTAAAAAATAAATTTTGATGAAAGGATTGAGAGATAATAGAAAGGTTATGAAAAAAGAATTTGTGAAAATAAGAAAAAATTAATTTATGAATATTGTAGTTACAGATATTATCAATTTAATTCGTTAATCAATTAATCTAAGATTAGAAAATTAAATATTATGATATTGTGTTTCACATCACGAAATCACCGCGTCTGACCATTCTGAATGCTTCACTACTTACGAAGCGCGGGTACAGCGAACTCCTTATCGTCAAATACAAATCATCTCGCATTGCAAAACATGGGGTTTTTAAAACTCAAGNTATTTTTTAATGAAACGAATAAAAAAATTATTAATTTATTATCTTCTAATCTATCTCTAATGAAATAGTGTTTATTAATTTATTATCTTCTAATTTATCTCTAATGAAACGATGTTTATTAATTTATTATCTTCTAATCCATCTCTAATAAAATAAAGCTTATTAATTTCTTATCTTCATCTAGATTAATGTAAATGAAAATGTTGTTATTTTATTATTCCATTATTTACACTCACGTTCACATTACTTTAATTTACATTTTAGATTAATATAATTTTTGTATTTTAATTCTTTTTATCAGGCTGACTTGGTATATTTTTATACATATTTGAAAATATGCGAATGAATTTTATATTACATTTGTAATTCTGCACCAATATTTAAGAATAATTCTTATTTCTTGTTTCATAATTAATAATTACGATACACCGTTAATTAAAAAGAAAATTTCTTGTCGCTCATTTTTTATTTTGTTACATCAATAACTGTACTTTCATTAAAATTCAATGAAATTTAATATTTTTAAAAAATAAATTTTGATGAAAGGATTGAGAGATAATAGAAAGGTTATGAAAAAAGAATTTGTGAAAATAAGAAAAAATTAATTTATGAATATTGTAGTTACAGATATTATCAATTTAATTCGTTAATCAATTAATCTAAGATTAGCAAATTAAATATTATGATATTGTGTTTCACATCACGAAATCACCGCGTCTGACCATTCTGAATGCTTCACTACTTACGAAGCGCGGGTACAGCGAACTCCTTATCGTCAAATACAAATCATCTCGCATTGCAAAACATGGGGTTTTTAAAACTCAAGCTCGTGTTGCAAAATATTAGAATTTACAATTGGAATATCGTGTTGCAATATATTAAGACAAGAGAACACCGGATCGTGTTGCAAAATATTTCGATTTACCATCGGGAACACGTGTTGCAAAATATTATAATTAAAAATAGCATCTTTAAAATCTAACGCGTTCAACCTTATTTCTCTTAAAATCTGATACTTCCTGATACAAAAAATCTAAGAAACATATAATTTATTATTTTCCTTTACTCGCAATAAAAGTATTCGACGTTGAATTGAAATTTAACAGTATTCGGCTATTAAATAAATACGATAATATGTAAAAATAGGATATTTTATCTCGATTTTATAGTTGCTCGAGTAATAAAAATTTTTATTCCCAACACTCTCAACCAATAATTCATTCGTTGGAAATGAATTATGAAGTTCGGTACGAGGTAAAGTTACCGAAGTGGTATTCGACGAAACATTTCTCTCGTGCTGAGATATAAATCCATTTATTGGTTCCTGGAAAGCATTATTGATCGCGTCAAGTTATTCGGTGCACGTGGACAAGCATTTGCTTTCAACGAATACGATATATTATTGAAAAAAAAGAAAGAAAAAAAAAAAATTGTATTTCTTTATCCTATTCTTACCGAACAAACGAATGATAAAACAGTAGTTAACACATTACGGACGGGTAACGAAATTTCTCGTATTTTATATTTCATATCTTGGAAAGGTAAAAATAGCGAACGACAACGTACGAAAGATTACTTTTAAAAATGATTTTCCGAACTCGAACTTTAAATTATTATCTGTCTTTAGAACACGAAATTATTTTTGAAAGCACTTATCTAAACAGGAATTTATTCTAATTCTATTCCGTAGTAAGATTTACGAAATTCAGGTTCCGTCGTCAATGTGTTAATACTAGATTAATGATAAACTCTTCACATAAATATTTTTTATATTTTTGATATTATCGTTAATAACTCGTTAACAAAGCCGGATTTGATATTTTCGAAAAGGAAAAAGTTGCTTGAAATCATCTCAGGAATCTTCCATTTCCGGGTTCTTGGACTCACTCACAGTGTTTGGGACACTCTGTATAAAATTTTGGCGCACGTTTACATTACAGAACACTTTCTCCAGCTTTGTAAAAATTATAGTTTTTAAAATAGAAATATTTGATTTACTCTGAAAAAATTGAAATGTTCTTAACACATTGACGACGGGACCTTGTTTCTGTAAAACTTACCAGGGAATAAAGTTACGATCGAATAAATTCTTGGTTATATACTTTCGAG
Organism: Ctenoplectra terminalis; assembly: GCA_019453375.1. NCBI lineage: Eukaryota > Metazoa > Arthropoda > Insecta > Hymenoptera > Apidae > Ctenoplectra > Ctenoplectra terminalis. The sequence continues at coordinate 26,755 of SMSQ01023012.1, read as the reverse complement.
AATAAATTGCATTCTAAACATAGCTCTTAATTTAAAATTTCAACCGAACGAATAACTTTTTAAAAGCAACATTTCATATATCGTCGTTTCCTATTCTCACCTTTTCAAGATCTGAAATACAAAACACGAGAAATCTCGTCACCCGTCCTCAATGTGTTAATTTGATATTAGTACCACCTATATGTATCCCTTGCAAAAGTATCGATTTAAAATAATTCTGTGTCCATCTTAAATAATCGATAATTAAAACGATCGAGTTCATAACTTTATACACCACGTAGTTATTAACATTTTACCGACCGGTTGATTCGAGCGCGGATACATCGCTAACGTATCGGTTTTGGCTATCGTGCGGAAATATAAGCTCTTGTTACCGATACATAGAAGATTTGATAAAAATTAGACTCTCATTTTTGATCTTCTAATAAAAATTTTTCATTATTGAATAGTGCACATTTTATAATCTAATTTAATCAGCGATGATGTTAAAAATTTATGAACTGTCAATGTTCGTTCAACTTTTACAATTATAAATATTTGAAACACTCCGGTCACTGATGACCACCGTAGCGTTACAGGAGAAACAATCTGCGGTCACATATGACCACCATGTTAATCATCAACGCGTTAGAGTAGACGCTTACGTTTCTACTTCCTCAAATTTATTTAAAATGTATGCATTAAATCGTATTAAGGTCAGAGATTCAGGGGGAGATCCCTAAAGTTCTGATGGCCTATTTCTGCCCTTCGTTTCAGCACGGTTATCGACCCTAGACAACTTCTAAACCTGGGATCTTGCGACTTGACCTAATTCTGTCGCGTTGTAACTCTGCGTGTCCTTGAATCTATACACGTTTCTCATCTTTACGATACACATTCGATGGAAGGATTCATTTTTTATCGAACGACTCCTAATTTATATAATTTAAATATGGTTTTAAAAATAGCAGAGAACAACAGAGTTGATTCGATGTATCGTAAATTAATTATCGACACGGTGTGCGGTAGTAAGTTTTCTTGGCTGCGAAATTAATAAATTGAAAAGAGTATATAGTTTTTTTCAAAGGAATTGTTTGTGTCTGAAATGTTTAAATGCATTTATCAAAAGTATAGAGGGAAACAAGAAGTGAATAGGTAGTGTAAACTTCCGTGAGAGATTGTTGGAGTTTTCAACTATGCACTGCACAGAGTGAATCATAAGTCTGAGGAATTGACTGTCCTTATCAAGTCCTTCGTATGCAAGCATCTGTACTCCGACTTCGTTCTCGTTTTTCACCTTCCTTATTCGTGTTTTGCATCACCGTAGTTTAAAAATATTTTTTTTTTTTTTTACTGATCAACGTTACTAGGAAATATTGTTATTTAAAAAAATGGAATAGGTACATTTAGGAATAATTCAGTTAATTAAAAAATATGTATATAATCAATTCTATTAAGATTAATAGCATGATTTGTGAAAAATAATTATTTATATATATATGTATATTTTTTAATTGACAAAACTGTCTTTCATCTATTTAGTTAAAGAATTATTTTTAAATGTACTTTTTCCATTTTTTTAAGTAACAATGCTAATTGGCAATGCTAATCAGTAAAAGAAACATTTTTGNTTAAAGAATTATTTTTAAATGTACTTTTTCCATTTTTTTAAGTAACAACATTTACTGGCAATGCTAATCAGTAAAAGAAACATTTTTAAATTATATATAAATAATTATTTTTCACAAATAATCCTATTAATCTTAATGGAACTGATCAGATTAGTTTTTACGTGACTCGTATAATAAATTCGCCCTAATATTTTGTTTTATATTTTTAATATATCGTTATAATATTAATATTAATATAATTTTTAATATTATAATATTAAAAATTAAACTGTTCAGTTCCATTAAAATTAATAACATGATTTGTAAAAAATTAAGTATTAAACTTAATTACTTTATAAATAGTAAAATCAATCAGTTTGTCCGCTAACAATAAATGAATTAGTAAAACAATAATTTTCACAGTAGCTTTAATTCGCGTCAACTTTTCCAAGGACCACAACATTTTTCTCCTTCAAAAGAATTTGTTAAAATTTTTCTTTCAACAGAAAAACGTTTCTACTTGTAATTATTATAATAAACCAATCAGAAGAAATAATATACTAAAAAGTTAAAGCAAACCTATTGAACAATTTAATCAAATACAATTAGTCAGAAATTCGACGACGCGTTAGAAAAAAATTACAAAACACTTGTTAACAGAGCCGAATGTAGTTATTGATGTTCTTTCCACGATAAACGTTCCACGTTCCATTGATAAAGGTGCATTGACTCTAATCGTAGATGCATTAGCGGAAGGTTGAAGGCCAACAGCTCGAGGAGTCGATTCAACGCAAATTTCTGTCCCATTTTTGGTGGAACAATTGATTTATACCGATGAGAACTGATCTAATCGTCGACTTACAGTTTGTTCAATGGAATTCGAAAGAGTTCGCTACAAAACTTCTTCGTCTGTTATGTTGTTTGTAAAACATTAGGCAGGTCAGTCAGAAGCCAACGCTAGGAATTCTATTTCTACTAGCTCTACATCTTCACCAAGTCGTTGGCATTTATTTAGGTCATTGACACCTCGAAAAAAGCATCGGAGAATTTTTTTTTGTTCTTTGCTCTTCGATTTGGTTCGTTAATTATTTTTGTTAGTGACGTTAAGTCGAATGGTCGTTTTGTAAAAATTAAAATGTAGGATATAATGGTTACTATTATATGTGTGACACTATAATTTATTACTATAATTTATAGAGTACTTATATTGATATAAACTATAAATGATATACGATTACTATAATTGATTAATATTAAAACTACGAAAGATATCAAATGACCGGTTCGTAATTATTCATAGAAATTCTATAATTTTTTAACGGTGCAGTTTTTAGTACTTTCAGTGATTTTCTTTAAAATATATAAAATATATTTGGTTAAAGATTTGTTTCTCGTGTATTATGTATTTTTTTTAAATATCTGTTATTGTAATTTCTTTGGTAGAAACAGGTATACGAGTAATATTTTAATAATATTTATTTTAATTTGTTGTTATTGATTGAAGTAGTGTTGTTCAGAGGGTTCATTGTAATGGTTCTTCTCTTGGAAGAGTTTGTTAAAATTTTTCTTTCAGTAGAAAAGAAAAGGAACATTAGAAGAACGTTTCTACTTATAATTATTATTACATTATTTATGCAAAATTTATTAATTTTGCAAATATTCATTTGCATATATAAATTTGCAAAGATAAAAATTTGTTTTTTATTCCACACTTCGACCTATTATTTTTAATTTATACAATCATTGATTTTCTAAAACCAACCAATACACGCATTTTATCACGTATCATACAAACTTTATTAAATTATTAAGGCCTTTTAAATTAAATTATATCTATAATTCTGTAACATCCACACATGATCACCAACGTATCTTTTCACTAAAAAAAAAATAGAAGAACTAAAAATTAATTTCCAACATGTAACTCCACAACAACCACATAAATTCTCCAACCATGTGTCTTCAATTTAAACAAACAAACAAATAAATAAATAAACAAGTAATAAAAGGAAACTTTCAAAGATGCAATGTAAGAAGCAATGAAAAAAGCAAAAAACTAAAGAAAAAAAAAGAAGGAATGAAAGCGAAAAAAAAAAAAAAAGAAAAAAAGGGAAGAAGACGAAAAGACGAGGAAAATGATGACTCCTCGTCGATACAGAACCAAATCCTCTTCAAGTAAATGCATCCATTACTTCCTATTGGCGTAAAACTTCAACCGGCTCATTCTTCCTCTATTCTCCCACTTTTTCAAAGATCGACACATAGGAAAACATGAAATTGTTTATCAAACTATAGCAAAAAGGGCAGAGATGCGCGGCGTCTGCGCGTCGGGACGCGTGCTATGTATAGCCAATGATACGTCTGGTGGCCGGGGTATCGGTTCCTTCGTGCGAATTATATGTTCATTGCAGGTCTGGTCATCGGCCAAGACGCACAGTATTATGTTTGCACCTCGAAGAACGAGTTTGCATGATAAAACAACGTTTTCCGGCCTCGACAGTCGAAAGTGCACGTCCAAATTTTAATCCTCGTTCTTCTCGTCGATCGATCGTCGCCGGCAGACGAATCCTTCGTAACATCCGTGAAAGTGATCCAAGTTGCTTCGTCGTATTAATATTCTGAATCGATGTTCAAGATGAAACGTAAATAAACAAGAAGAAATAATTCTGACATCGATTCTGACATAAGATCGTTTAATTAAACTCGCGTGGAGTCAGTGGTTCGTAGATATATTAGAGTCAAACGAGTAATGCGAATTTCGGACGCGTGATCCTGTAGAAATAAATAAAGGTGCATCTTCGACGTCTGTGTCTGCAAGAGGTATCATTGCCACTGGAATTTGTACCGATAAGGGTGTGCGCGTATCGCAGTTGCTGTTTACACTAGAAGGTAATTAATGGTGGAATGTGCTCAGTGTTGTACCTTTATATGTTAAAACGCTTCGCGTTGCTACCCCATTCTTTACTTTTTTTCTTCTTTTCTTCTTTTCCTCTTTTCTTATAAAAAGTACTTTCTTATTAAAATTAATTTCTTATAAAAACTAATTTCTTATAAAAATTAATTTCTTATAAAAGTTAATTTCTTATCAAAGTTCATTTCTTATAAAAAGTAATTTCTTATAAAAGTTAATTTCTTATGAAAAGTAATTTCTTATAAAAAGTAATTTCTTATAAAATGTAATTTCTTATAAAAATTAATTTCTTATAAAAACTAGTTTCTTATCAAAAGTAATTTCTTATAAAAATTTTATAAATTTACACTGATACNAATTTCTTATCAAAGTTCATTTCTTATAAAAAGTAATTTCTTATAAAATGTAATTTCTTATAAAAATTAATTGTTTATAAAAACTAGTTTCTTATCAAAAGTAATTTCTTATAAAAATTTTATAAATTTACACTGATACATTTTTGGGGATTTTCTATGACTTTTTGTAAAAAATAAGCACGAAGAATTGTTACCCTTATTATAGGTACTTTTTCAAATACCTACCATTTTTATTTCCTCGATATAAATAAGTCTGCTTTAATCGCCGGTAGTTCTAGTGTCAAGGAAACATTCTTCTGAGAGAAACCGTGTTATTGTTTACTAGAAAATCAATTTTCTCAAAGTTCGACAATCGCGTGCGATTGTTTGAGTAGTCGTACGATTACAATGTGCAGTGTTACTCGTGGTATTTAAGAGAACCGCTTTTAAGTGCCCTTTCGAACTGGACACGACCGGTAGATAAATTTCGATAAGCGATGTGAATCGGATTTACTTTGGACAACAACTTTTACGCATAATTCGTAGAATCTTGTTACTACGTGTCCTCAGAATTTGGTCTCTATGATAAAAATTCGAGATAGGCGCCTATGATAACGTGTGACTAAGCGTGGCGTACAATTATGCGCCAAATGAATTGGAAAATTGTATGCCAAATATTTTGTGTTTTAATTGATGTCATCGGTTTATTAACATGTACGCGATTCGATGAAAAATTGGCGACACTGATGGAAAAGAAATTTGGGATCATGAAATATGCGTAAGGTTTCGCGAAAGATTGAAAATTGAACAATGTTTGTTGTACAGCTTGGAAATTATGATTTATTTAAAAATTGTTTTACTTCTGAAAC
>SMSQ01023011.1:0-10770 GCA_019453375.1 Ctenoplectra terminalis | reverse complement strand
CATCTTTCGCATTATTCTAACAATAAAAGGAAAAGACCGGAAATATACAATTATTTCCATTATATTCCAGCATTGAACCAATCACAAAGGAGAAACATACAGATACGATGAATTTATTGCCATGCATCCCGCCGATTTATTAATAACATTTTAAAGCTCTCAAAGTTATCGAAGAAGAATATTAACATTTAGAAAATAAATACAGTTATAATTGTGAAAAGTAAATCGAATATGTATGACTTTGATTCGTCGTTTAAAATAAAATATATAATTTCTTGTTGGTACAGATCAGTTTTCAGATACATCGTTAATTTTGAAAATGGTATAAAAGGCATTTGAGGTTCTAAAAAACATATTTCCGTATGAGATTTTCCTAAAATTCGACAACCATAGTTAAGTTTCATACTGTAATTTCATATTTTCATAATTTCATTTAGTTTCATACTATAATTTTATATTTTCATAATTTCATACAGTCTCATATTATAATTTCATATTTTCATAATTTCATATAGTCTCATACTATAATTTCATATAGTTTCATGCTATAAGAGCAAATATCAAACACAAAATTATATATTATACGAGCAAAATATTTGTTTAAGCAATTCAAACGCAAAAGTCTAAACATCTCGAAACAAATATCATATGGAAGCCACTCTACCGATCCATGGCCGTAACGAGCATCTTCGGAAACCCTTACGGATTGATATTTTCCGAAGAGCGAGTAGGTCTAATCTTGGTGAGTAGAAAATCTAAAGCGAGGAGTAACGGAGCCACCGGCACAGACATGCACGCCAAGAAGAAAATAGTAGACAGAAGAGAAGATAGGCAGACACAAAGGAGAATAAGAAAGAAAAAAGAAAAAAAAAGGCGCGGTATACGTATTTACGTAGAGCCGCGCGCGCACGTGTGCGCGTGATCAGCCAACAGTATCATGGTACAGTCTCGGTACACTCGAGGTCCAGTTGTGCACGTGCTTTGTCCCTTCATGCAATTATTTACAGGTCACGTATTTAAAAGGACGCCTAGAGAGTGTGTCGCTGTTGCGCCAAGGGGGAACATGTACGAGATACGTTTCCGTCCCTTCCTCCTGCGAGTTTCCCTCGCGGCTACAGCTTTGCCTTTAATTGCGAACGTGATTGGTCGCAGCCGTGCGTTTCATCCCTCTGCTCGGTTCTGCCCGAGATGAGGACGTCTCAAGACGCCTCCGGGTGATTTCACGTGAGATTGTTCGATATGCCTAACGTTAATTCGCAGTTCGATAATTGTTCCTTTGTCGCTTCTCCGCTTGGCGGATATAAAGTAGATTCTAATGAAAAATACTGGAGATACCGCGGAAATCGCTCGCTCCGGCTATTTTTAGATTTAATGCAGAAGAGATTATCTGTGTACCGTACAGTNTTTTTTTTTTTTTTTTGTATCATAATTTTTAGCTTTTTAAGAAAAATTGAAATCTTTTGTGGTTAATACCGGAACTACCGATAATTAATGTATACTTATTTGTAACGAAGAAATCAAGATGAAGGGTGTATGTACGTGTATAAATTTTTATCCGTATCTTTTTTCCAAAAAACCACTGAAGATCCGCAGAAATGTACCATAAGTAATTTCATAAAATTCTTATAAAATATTCAAATGCACTTTGGTAGTTCTAGTGTTAAGTCTTTGAAATATGTGTTAAATAAAGTAACATAGGTTTTTATTTTGTTAATTATTATAATGTTTTTAACATTTATTTAAAGAAAAATTGAATCCTTTCACGTTTCAATCTTTACAATATAAAGCATATAATTGCCTCTCATTATTCGAGATTGATTGAATTCAATTACGTACTGTTAGAATTGCAATCAAATTTAGAAAATAATATATCGAAAAAGCATTAATCTCTTATTACTGTTACAAATAAACTTGATAATTTCAAAAACGACTTTCGATCGGAGAATTAAAAGAAAATAACAAAGAAAAAGGAAGCGATGGGGATATTTCACGTTTATCCGTGGATATCGGATAGACAATCGTTATAAGATACGATTCCTGAACGTAAAATGGGATCCGGTTTAAATTAGCATTCCCGGCAAGATTCTTCTACGTTCTTCGAACCCACCGACGAACGCGTCATTCTTTTCGCCTATCTGAAACTAATTTGAGAAGGGGGGGGGGGCTAAGTAATTTAAACGTAGCGTAGAGCAATTAGAAAGGCGCCTCGGTGTTTCGGAGTAGTCGGGGGTGATTTAGGGATACGATCTGGAGCGAAGAATAAGAGAGAGGGTTAACTATAGCGTGTATACGGATAAGACGAACAAGACTAGTACGGAAGAACGGGAGGGGGAGATGTGGATAGAAGCTCGTAGAAAGCGAAAGTGTAAGAGAGAGCGAGAGAAAGGGTAAGAGGGAGGAGGAGAGGTGTTTGAAGGCGGGAAGGAGAGAAGTGAGATACCAGGCAGGTAACTTCTGGTAAGTTGGCCCACACCTACCAAGTAAAACGGAGAAGCAGAGGGTGGAGGGTCTGAAATATACGCGCGAGGATGCGAAATTTATGTGTAGCCACACCTGGTTAGTGCTTACATGCGAAATAGTCTCATAAATTTCCATACGCGAACCGCCGGGGCTTAAATCCTGCCGGTGCCGAAAGCCGGAATATTGGTTAACATTCCTGCGTTATACCCGGCTTTTGTGAGTTTTGCTCGGCCATCGCGGTCAATGACAGCTGAAATGGTAAATGCCAACAAATTTTTCCATAAATCCGTAGCTGGCTACATCGAGTTTGTCATGCATTTCAGGATTAGAAATGATTTCGTGTTTGGTGTATGCACATGCGCTGTGTATCGAACATTTACCGATTAAAAATACACATCTATCCGACTAGCTGAATATTTGCCGTCAAATTGTACAAATAAACGCGCTCTCGTCTACGTCCAACTATTTATTTCGTTCAAGGACTCGTAAGAACTCGAGGAATTGATCTATGTAGCTCTTTCTTTGTTCTTTTGATACGTATGTTCCATTCACGAGTCATCTTACGTAAAATCGATCACTTTTCCCTCGATACCTGTGACTTTATTCAAAATAGAGTACGATTTACGACAATTTCATTGAAATTGGTGCAAAGACTGCGATTTTTGCCTATTTACCTGAACATCAGTTGTATTTAAAAATTTTCATCTTAAAAATTATTTATCGTATTTAGCTGGCTTTCTTAAATTTTAATCGAGAAGAATTGATCTTTCTGAAAAAATTTTTTTCAACTTTAACCCTTTCAGGACGGGTGCCGTCTATATACGGTAGTCACTTGGCGCATCACAGCGGCTGACGCCTTCTACATACGGCAGCCACTTTTTGGCTCACAGAGGCTGACGCAGTTTATACACGGCAGTCATTTATTAGTTAACAGAATCTGACGCCGTATAGATACGGTAATCAATTGGTTCACAGAGGCTGTCGCCAACGATATACGGCACAGATTTTATTATCAGAGAAATAAAGAATTTTTCTCAGTAAGAGTCTTCTATGCGAATAAAGGCAACGCAAAATTGTTTCGCTAAAAATTCCTTGATACGAAAAAAAGTGCATTTATTTTCTGTAAGTTTAGAGTGTATCAGATTCAAATAACTTATAATAATCTACCAGAAATAAAGTGAGCCGAATCGCTAATTAATGCACCGTCTGCGAAACATAACAAAGTATGGTCAGTCGCGCTGTTGCGAAAAGTGGCGAAGAATGGTACAGGTGCGCCGTCGCGAAAGGGTTAAGAATCATTTCTCCAACATCCGCAATTATAAGAAATTCTTATTCTTCAAATTTTTATTCGAGGTCATGTTTTTAAAAATCCGAAAGAAACTACTATATTGTACAAAGTTTTTTCTATAAAGTAAGCCTATTTCTTGAGCGATGCCATTTATATTATCAGAGTTGGAATGTTAACTGTTGAACCGTCACTATTATTTTCGATGTCTATACGTTGTGGTCTACAGGCCTGTATGTGGCCCTGGTTCAGCAAATACAGTTCCAGCCGCTTCCTTACTTTTTTCGCGATATAACTGCACACGACACGTTGTACAAATGGACGTCCTTTCAGTAAGAATTGGAAATGAACGACACATTTCCAATGATATTCTTTGGAATCCTTTTGTACATCTATCTCCCTTTCCGTTAAAGAGATTGCAACACTACTGACGCACCATTTTCCGCAATTCACTCACAAATTCGCAGAAACGCGAAATACGAAACTTGTCCGAAGAATGAAAACTCTAAAGAGCGACGCTTACAAGTATTTAGCGCTCCATAAATTTATTTCCATCCTGGATAACATTGTAAGTCAAAAATCTATAACAGTCCTATGGTTTATTGCTCTTATTTCGAAGATTTCAAGTGACTAACCCTTAACCGTACCTAATTTCTCAACTTAGTTTGTGCTTCCGTGTCAAGTTAATAAAAATTCAATACGAGGAAAAAATAAATAACTCAATGAGAAAATTCTTTTATTCAATCTGCAAAAAAACAAAATTAAATTTCTCAACCCCTTCCTAAATACCAATCTTGTGGATCACCGAACAGTATCCAACACATTTCGCAGAACTGCTCTAGGTTCTGAACTGATAGAAATAGTTTCAACATGAAAACCGACGTGGAATCCAACGTAAAAAATTTTTATGACATTCATAACGTGTTAGAATTTTTTAAGCAAATAAATTTATTTAATTCATTATAAGCAAATATGCATTAATTACTTTTAAAAACATTATAATACTGTAATAGCCATTCATGTACCGTTCAGTGATCACTAATGACTCTATTGCTAATATGACCACCTTAAAATAAACTCGTAATAGAAATAAATAAATAAATAAAGTTTCTGTAGATTCAAACGTAAGATTCGCATCGTTCATAAATAATATGTCGTGAAAAATGTGTCAAATTGACAGAGAGAAGGGATGACAGTTAAAAAGATAGTAAAATGAGCATAACCCTTATTTAAATTCATACAAAGGAAGTTAAAGAAATTCTTGTCTGATGAAAATGACATTGAGACAACTTACTGCAACATTAATATTGTGGAAAATTGTGGAAGTAAAAGACAGCAATGCCCGAAATAAATACGTACAGTGTGTATTCTTAAAATAAGCAATTATGTAAACTATGCAATCCGAACAATGCAACGATTTAATAACGCTGTATCAAACGCATCGAGTCCCTTCGTCGATGTGGGGCTCTCCTTTTACATGATCGACGACAATCGTTAGAAGTCATTTCACAGTCTTGTGGACGTTCCGCGATTTCTCCTGAATATTCACCACGTGCTGTGTTACGAATACATATTACGGAGGATTCGCCACGGTCCTCGAGATTTTATCGCATGTCCATCTCAGCTCCCACGCGATACACGCGCAAACGTGCGCGCATATAACTCTACCATATTCCACAATATGAACCACACCGCCCTAGAAATAGACTTATTTTGTAAAAAAAAATTTCAAGCAATTTAATAGTATTTTCTCGGACTTTTAGAAACGTAACTTTGTGCCGAAATTTACAAAATAATCTGTAAAAAATGATTTTTATCAATTTGAAAAAAATTGGTTCAGAAAGACCAATATTTTTCAATTAAAATAGAAAGAAAAGGTACATCAATAAGATAAAGAGTTTCTGAGATAAAAATTCATAAGTACAATCCATTTTCACGAAAACAGGCAAACATTGCAAAATTCAAAGCCTCGTATTTTTTAAATAAATTTGAAACTAATGAAACGACGACTTCCGAACTCGCTTTATTTCAAATGAGCTACATTATATTCCATTTTGAACAAAATCTCAAATATCGAGGGAAAAATGTGATCGATTTGACGTGGATTGACCCTCACATCCCTTCCCTTACTCTTTTACTCTTAACGTTTAGCAGCAGGTGTGTTTAACTACGTAACATTCTGCATATTTAATTTTTTCTTCTATCTTCGGCATACGTGTATTCGCGTATCTGGTTAAACGTGATCTGACCTTACTCCAAATGAGTTTCGCATGAGTTGTACAGATTGAAGATAGAATTTTCACGTATGCTACGTACTGACACTAATCATAAAGTTTTAGATTTAATTTTCAAAATTGAAACGTAAAACGTTTATAAAATATAATTTTAGGAATTGGTTTAGCGTGTAATTATTTCTTGAGCGAAAAAATTAAAAATTTACAGTTGAATTTAAAATAATTAAGGGATGTTTACATTTGTGCTAAACAGAAAAATTAAAAGTACATACTACTCTATATTTAAAATAATATTACTGCAATTATTCACTTAATTAGTAATTTATGCAATATACTGGAACCTTTAGTTATTATTATACCTTTTAATTAACACTTAACCAATTTAAAATAAAGAAAAGTTTATATTATAGTTATAAAGTGATCATACTATACGGCGTCAGCCGCTGTGATGCGCCAAGTGACTACCGTATATAGACGGCACCCGTCCTGAAAGGGTTAAAGTTGATGTCACAGAATCTTAAATTATAGAAGAATCTTAAACGATTTTCTTAAGATCGTATTAAAATTCTGCAATATTTCAATAAACATTCTATTCAAAACTTACAAGTGTTCAGTGATTTACGGACAAGAGTTTATAACAAATCTCATTTTTTTAAACGTTTATGCGTACACTACCGTCCGTAAGTATTTGACCACTTGGTGGAATCGGATCGAAAACTTTATACAAAGGCTATAATGTAAATACCCCTAACTAGAATGAATATAAATGTATATTGTTGACACAGAAGCGTGATCTTTATAACAGTGTAAAAGAGTCGGATCGAAAAGTTTATACAAAGACTATAATGTAAATACCCCTAACTAGAATGAATATAAATTTATATTGTTTACATAGAAGCATGATTTTTATATCAGTATAAAAAAGTCGGATCGAAAAGTTTATACAAAGACTATAATGTAAGTACCCTTAAGTAGAATGAATATAATTTATTAGGTTGTCCCGAAAGTTTCTTTCGTTATCTTCACGCAGTGATTTCGTCTAGCAATGTTTAAATAAACGTTCAACCTTATTTGTTAAACGAGAGATGGCGAGAAAAAATAGTGCAAAATGAATTCTATATAAAATAATAATACATTGCAAAACATAAAATATTATGTATCCATTACTTATTAATAAAACGAAAGAAATTTTTGGGACAACCTAATAAATGATTGGCATAGAAGCATGATCTTTATATAAGTGTAAGAGAGTCGTATCCAGAAATTTATACAAATGCTATAATGTAAATACCTCTAAGTACAGTGAATATTTTTTTTTTTTTAACTTGTTTATTTACATTTGTCATGCTTTTACAGCGGACTCTTATGATTTCGCTAATCACTCATCCTAATGGCCCACATAATGAGCTTCTCTAGGACACTACTATTTGAACTGTCGTTTTCTGACGACCAGTTTTTGGTTCATATCTTAGGTTTATTTTACTTCGGCAACTTATATTTATACTTATTCGGAAAATAAGGTGTTCTTTTATTGACAATGGAAAAAAAAAACTGAATTAACCTATCTGGAATGGAAGATTTTTAGAGGATCAAGGATGAGAAATGGAAGGGGGAAAAGTACAGTGAATATAAATTTAAATGATTGGCATAGAAGCATGATCTTTATATACGTTTAAGAGAAAAATACTGTGGTAAAAATTACATTGAGATGACTTATTTCAAATATATTTTGTACACTTTATATAAACCAAAGGTGGTCAAATACTTACGGACGGTGGTGCGTGTATCGATCACGTATTTTGTAAAAGTATCGTATCATCATTAACACTAAAGCTACCAAAGCGATCAAATGACCGATTCGTAATTTCTAACTCAAATTTTATAAATTATTAACGGAGCACCTTTGATTATTTTTTTGTAATTTTCTGTAAAATATATGGTTAAAGATTTGTTTCAGGTGCATTGTATATTTTTACAAGTATCTATTATTGCAATTTCTTTGATGCAAATAGGTATAGTTTGATCGTCGGTAGGTTTAGTGTTAATCATTTAATTTTCGTATAATTCAGTGTACGCAGATAAAAGTTCAAGAGTCGCGTTGCTACAAAAAGAAAAAAGTGGAAAAATCGGAACTAACGAAAATAGACGGGAGCAACAAAACCTACAGCGAGGTCTGGCTTCGACACGGGGATTTGTCGATCGCTGTCACGGTACGAGAACCGTGGAACGGTACGGACGAAGAGAGGGTAGGAGAGGATGAAATGATTGTGCGGTCAGCACCAGCAATCAATGCCTCTGCGTACGGCACGCACGGAATCCGATAACACTGACCGTTTTTTACGGTCTCTTACGTACCAAGATATCCTACTTTGCAAAATTACTCTACCACTAGTACCATAAAGTCTTATCTGTATCGCATGATCGCTGTAAAATTGATACCAATGTTAGCACACTTGCACAAACCGAGTATTATGAGTTCAATTGTTTGAGTTCTGCAGGTTATTTCAGAAATCTGGTAGAAAAATGCCAACTAACGCGATCGCGCTTCTCTTATTTTCGAAATAAATAAAAATATATAGTATGGTAGACCGAGGCGAATCGGATCATTTTCTTTTAACACTTAACCGTCTGGCTTTTTCAGAGCAAAATTTAAATGTATGACCGGCAAAATTATGTGTATTTTAAAAGCTGTACTTTTTCTAGGAAAATTAATATATTTCTCGTAAAAGACATTATTTTTGAACAAAATTTTCAGGGAATTTGAAGATACCATGAAAGTTACGAAATATATCGTATTTATGAAAAGTTATCGATAGGAGAGAAAGAACTCATGTGTGTGCTGACGGACGGTAAGTATTAAGAGTGAAAAAATAATAGTAAACATTTAGGAAGTTAACTCTTTATTATAAATTCGTAATTAATACCCATATAATTTTAACATTAATAGTAAAAAATGTATGAAATAGTTACACAAATGATGTTAGTTTTTTATTTAATATATTAATATCTGAAAGAAAACGTTAACATATTATTTTTTATTCATAACTTCATACCTTAAAGAAATACGTCAAATTGTAATATAATCGAGAAGAAATCAAATATTTTGCAGTATTTAGAAACAGAAAATGAGTAAATTTTCACCCGAGGAGAATATGAGGGTTAGGAAATAGTTTTTGCGAAGATCACTAGAGCAAAAGTTTCAGTTTTGTAACATTTTTTCAAACAGTAACGCTAATGATTCATTGCAATGGACTAATTTATAATATATTGTATTTATTTTTCTTTTTCAAACAAATATTGTAATTAGTAAACACACTTCATCCTTAAATGATTAATGGAAACTGTTTTCTTCCTGTCTTAATATCGTCAAAAAAACAAAATCTTGAAGTATGAAATTGCAAAACACTTCGATTACTGTTCATATCTTTAAAATAAAATAGCAGTATACAAGTAGAAGGAAGATATAAGTAAAAAATTGCGGAAGGAAGAGAAATCTTTAAAAATAAAATATAGAACGACCATATATCTTTTTATAACAATGTATGATAAAGTTTTTCTATACATTAATGTGATAGAAATCGACTCATGAAAATAAGTATTATCCTCCTTTATCGTACAAGATCATCCCGCGTCCATTGGACAATTTACCTTTATCTCTAATTCTTTTTTCAATCTAAATTCAACGCGATAGTAATTATAACTGTGAAGAATTTAAAAGGATTTCTTATTCCACTCCGGGCAACGATAAATGAAACGATATTGCTACACTGGAAATATTGAATGTGCCAACACATGTGCAAACACACGTTTCAGTCCAGCAGAAATT
This sequence comes from Ctenoplectra terminalis, assembly GCA_019453375.1. NCBI lineage: Eukaryota > Metazoa > Arthropoda > Insecta > Hymenoptera > Apidae > Ctenoplectra > Ctenoplectra terminalis. The sequence goes on along the minus strand of SMSQ01023011.1, from coordinate 965 downwards.
TGAGAGGAATATTTATTCTTTTTCCTTTTTTTTTTTTTTTCCCTAGTAAAATGTACGTATGGTAAACGGTAATACAGTATCATCGAATCGATTGGTATCGGGAAAACTAAAAAGCAAACAAAGAACGAATAATGAGCGCTTCGGAAACGGAAATAAAACGACGACAGGAATAATATTTTTCGGACCAAATCTTTACCGTTCGAAAACTCGGACTCGACGCAATGAAGATAACCGATAAGCGTTCTTTATTTCGACGATAAATCAAACCGAGATAAGGAACAAGTCGAATCAGTTGTAGCGAAACGATGAAAATGCATGAAGCGTCCAGTGGAAAATAAATCAAGTCGAAAATCTCTGAGACATCTGGAAAAACATCCGCGTATCATTGCTAATCGAATAGCACGCGGAAGATCGCGCGATATCAAACAGATCCCCCTTTTATTTCCCCGTGGACAAAATGCGACTTTCGAACCGAAATACCGTGGTAAAAGTCCTGACTCCCTTTCGTCGGTGGCTCACGTCCATTCCTTGTCATCCATTTCTACGACGAGTAGCAAAATTGCGTTACTGTTGAGAGTAGCCACCACGGCTTGGCGTAGCTATAGAGAGCCGCAGAGAAGTGTAGAACGGACAGAAGCGGCAGAGAGCGGTAAGGGACAGCCCCGAGCATGGTCGGCGTCCAGGGCGGAGGGATCCGCTTTATTGGAGAGTGTTGCTATCGACAGCCTCGCGCCGTTGGGTTGTTAGGGTAGGTAGGTAGGTATACTCTGCCGCGGTTCGCTGCATTTTCTCTGTTATCGTTGCAAGGGGTCTGAGCGAAGCCGCGCGGACAATGGCGGATCCCCGTGGCGGATGGCGAGAGAAAGTAAAAATTAACGAGAATTCAAGCTCGGCCGGAGCCATTGAAAAATTGCTCGGCATTCCCGGCCACCTATACGTACATGGCTGTTTGGCCGTACGAGTGT
>SMSQ01023009.1:0-13521 GCA_019453375.1 Ctenoplectra terminalis | reverse complement strand
AATTAAAAGCAGAAGGGTTGCCCGATTATAAGTGAAAAAGAACGGTCATAAAATAGATAATAAAAAATATATAGCGAAAAAGGAAAACGTAATTGAAAACATCCGCGCCTTATCTGAACAAATGATGTGAAATAAAATTTATCGACAAATCGTAAAAAGGAGTAAGATATACAAACTACGTCTCGAAACCGTGCGGTGAGGCAGTTATATACATGTACATATTACCATGTATATATGTATATATATGTATAATAAATGTATATATAGAATATTTAGAAAGATAGAGAAAGAGAAAGAAATAGAGAGAGATGCAACAGTAATATATTGATCTCATCTACTATAGTGTATATAAACATGTGTGTATATAACAATAAAACTCGTGTGTGTATTTTTCTTTTTACAAAATCCAAGCATACCAGCACGTGTTACCAAGATATTTTGCTAACTGGTAAAAGGTGGGTAAAAAAAGCGGTGAGAGTCAGCACAAGGTACGTTAAATAAATCGTGAAAGAAATGGTAAAAAAGGGGGTGATGGTTCAGAGATTGGGATGCCATGTTTCTAACAGTTACGGATCGGGTGGTGAAGGTGAAGGATATTTACGCTAGTTAAAAAATTACTCTGGATAGCAGTTGCGAATCCGTTTATGCCTTAGAAAAAAGTTCAAAATGAAAAATGATGCGAGTTCGTGGCGAACGAGAAAAAAAAAAAAAAAATTGTTAAAAAGCCACGTAAACGTAATAAAACAATGTTCCTCGATTATTTTTTAGGCGAGAAATGGAACGGTATCACGAACCGAACTTTCGCAAACGATGTTGAGAAACGTAAATTTTTTGATCATATCCTTCGAGAATTAAATTATACGAAAAAGTTACCAAAATATTTCCCGTTTCTAGCTTCACTAGAAGAGAATAAAATATTCATCGAAGATAAAAATTTTGTTTTAAATAAAAATTTGTTTCACGATTTTGAAAAATTTTTCGAGCAAAACCAAGATACTCGGTATGTCAAATTCCACGATCGAGGCTTCGGATTGAAAAAGAAAAAAAAGTAATATTAAAATAAATGATAAACGTGTCACTTTGCTATCCAGATTGTCTTCGCTTCTCCTCGCAACTATGTGACTACAAGGATAACAGTTCGGGGACTAGTTTCAAGGGGTGTCTTTGGCTGGCTTCCACGTAGGTGGATTTCTGGGATACCTGCGTCCACGCTCGCGCTTGTACTGGCCACCGTACTTGCAGCGGTTCGCGGCGAGCTCCGTGATCTCTGGGATCCAGCTGGCGAACACCGCCTACACACCCACAATCATCCGTTGCCGTCAGAACAGAGCCCTAGCCTGAGTTTTCTGTTTTATTCTTTTTATTTTCATTCGCATTTATATTTTTATTTGATTTATTTTTCGTCAGCATGTGCGTATCTAACGTTACATTCGTTTTCGTTCATTTTTATTCAACGATCACTGTATTTTTATTTCCTGAACGCCTCTTTGGAACGTTTAAAACGATACACGCTCGCAACGCTTCACTCTCTGCTCAATCATTTGCAACAACTAACGAAGGTGAATTTTTCAACGTTTCAAGAAAGCTAGCGAAAGGATAAATCCTTTTTAAATTTTTACTCGATAATGACAAAAAACAAGATACATCGAACAAGTTAGACCGATAATCCGACAGCTAACGATAAGATAGATCATTATGAAACTATTTATGGTAACTGTTTTATTCAAAGGTATTTCGCTTAATCACATTAAATTTACGTTTTAAGTTCCAAATTAACGAACTTAAGCTATTCGGAAATTAAGCAGGGGCTGTTAAATTCTTGAAACAATTATTATCGCTTTGTGAAATTATTTGCGGTGTAAAAGATAAGTATGGTTTTGTATCAAAAGCGGAATGTTAACCATCGGTTGGTTGAAAGCAAATTTCGGTAAGAATGAAAATACTATTTATTAAAACGTAGAAAACGTTAATTATTTTATAAACCGTGTTGAAGGACGTATTATAAATAATACTTCTGTCCATTGCAACAAACACTTAGACTCGAACGAACATTCTTTAAACGAAATTTGATTCATCTTGTCAGAGTTTAGAATAAAACGAAACCATGTGTGCACAGTTAAGCTCAAAAAGTCGTTTCTTATGATAAATAACTTCAGTATTAAAATTAAGAAATAACAATAACAAAATATTGTTTCAATATATAAGATAATTAAGTATCACTGCTGATAAAAAAAAAAGAAGAAATATATATACGTATAACTTTGACAATTGTTTGGAAAAGTGGGTCTCAACTCCAATGACCTCGATTTTAGGATATGTTATAGTGGAGAGTTTTCTATAGCTGGGTCAAAATAATTCTGCACCCCCTATTTGAGGATCGAAGATGTCTATTTTCCTACGAAAAAGTTTTTCTATAAATGCAATTGTACATCTGCAATATGCAGTTATACTTCTTCTGAACAGAAACATGCATCTTTCCACGCAAATCAATTTTTTTTGTCCATTCTACTCAAAACAAAATACTAAGATCAGATATTCAGAAGATTAATAGTTATTAAGATATTTTTAATTAATATTTATACTAACAAAGATACGCAAACGGCCCTTCCGTGCATACTAAATACTTTGTGCATTGCTTGTTCATTTTTTTCATGATAGAAGTATTGGAAAACTTGAGGAAACTGAAAGTTTATTAACACTTTGTATAAAATAAGAGTTTTATCAGTTAACCCTTTGACTGCAGGGTATTCCAAGTTTAAACGCTCTGCGTTGACAAAATGTTGTTTACGCTATGTTAAATAATATAAGGGAAACTATTTTTGAACGTATGTTGTTTATTTAACAACAAACAACAATTATTTAATTGCTAACTGTTATTTAACAACGTTTTAAAGTTTTAAAAACGTCATTACTTGAAAGTGGTAGTGAATTTGAAAGTTTGAAATTCAGAAATACAAAAAAATAAATGGGAAACATTATACTTATATATTAAACAATATCGTGTTTATTTTCAAACCACACTAGTACTTTGTATTAATATTCAATTAAAACTACGTATTTCAAGTAAAATAAAATCAATAATTCATTCAGGTGTGGTAAATCTTGAAACAATTGTCAATGCGCAATCCAATGTTGCATTTTTTTACATTCATATCTTGTATCACTCCTTTTCTTATAGTTTGCATACACGACGAATTTTCTTCTCGCAAATTGTGAATTACCCGTTTAATCCGTACATTTTTATCATCAAACGCACATATGCGTCCACAGCACACACCGATAGCTTTCGCTCGAATATATATGCGTCCATCAAAGGGTTAATAACACCTTGTAGTAATGATAATACAAAACCTACAAGAACCGAGAAGGCAGTAAAATGTTACGTGCCACAAATAACGAAGGAGTAGATAGATTCAGTATTTTTATGCGCTTCAATAGAGATTCTATGGATATTGGATGTATTATGAAAAATATCTAACGCGTCAATAATTGTTAAAATGGACATTTCATAATCACGGCGTTCAACGGAGAACCATCGCTCTTTATTTTTATGTTTCCGGTGTGCCGAAACCCGGAAGTCAGGGATATCTGCTTTTCTTGATTGCGTTACACGATATTTTTATGCGGTAATACAATCGTTTTCTTACAAATAAATTAATCATTAACGCTCAGGTTTATTTGTTTATTTCTTTTTAGCTTTTTTCAGTTTAACCCTCTATAGCCCGAATTTTATTTGCTTATCGAAGAAAAAATTACGATTGTTTACAGTTTTTCACTTTGATTTGAAAATTTTTAAATTAATAATTGCTACAGATGGATCGTGGTGTCGCTACGATAATACAGTAATCAAATTTAATAGAACAGTAACAACTAGATAAAACAAATTTTTTAAAATATTGATACATTAATTTGCAACTTTTAAGTCACACGGCGCCATAGGGGGTTAATAATAGTAATAACCAATACGAACATTCTTTCACAAATTGAAGCTTAACTTGTGAGTATTCTACTTCATTGTTGGATTACCAGTGATCAAGATTGGTGATCGTGAATGAAATAAACATTAGGTTCTGCTGACACGGTCAGACATTATTGTTACATTCTTTAAAGTTCGATGGTTTCGTATATCACAGCTGTGATCAGTGGTGCACTGTGCGCTAGTGCACCATAAATTATTTCGTCCGTCAATAGTCAAAATTGGTACAGTGACCCAGTGACACACTTTTTCAAATAGGAAGGGAATTTTTGAACGGATGAGTGAGCATAATTTAATTTATTCACAATTTTTTTTTTTTCTAATTTAACGTGGGTTGTGACCTATTCTCTGTTATGTTCTTCAAAATTTTTGTAAAGAAATTTTTTGTGCAGACTTCTTGAATGATATTATTTATTATCAATAACAGTGTTGGGCGTTATTCTAATAAATTTTTATCAGAACAAATAATATTTTATTCGTTGCTTAATTTCTCAATTTGTTATTCACAATAAAAATTTACTTCAAAATAAATGAATATTTTACGAGGAAAATTACTAAAGAACAGTAATATTGTTTCACATATTATTTAAATAAATTGCCCTTTTTTTAAATTTCGTTTATGCAGATGACCGCTAACCACCATGAAAAAAAATGTAATAATATAGAATGTGGTACAGCCAAAATTGAACCTGTTTTTTTAATGTATAAATAACGTTATTTTATAATTATTTTTAAATATTTGCTCAAATGTTTCTTACATAAAAAGAGTAATAAAGAAAAGAAAATATGTTCTTGTTTCAACTGTTTTATTGAGAATAGGGTAGAAGAATATAAAATTGGGAGTAACAGACTGAAAACCTTTTTTATAAACAAATTTTTTTGATACTTTGAATTTCAAGTATTTTTTCTCATTTTTTAACTTTACTAATTTCTTCTATAATTAAAAACAAAATTTATTTGCATCAAATAAAATACAAAAATATTTATAAGCTTCTATTAATTTTTTTTCAAGCTTTTCTTTAACAAATGAATCTATTCAACAACAAATACAATTTTAGTACAATAAAGGTACTGAATTAGAGATACCATTTATGCTTGATTAAATACCAGGTAATGGAAAGCGAAAAAGGTATAAATTTTTAAACTTCTGCATTTCTCATTTATTTGTACGTAAAAGATTATTTTGATAAATGCTTTTATTCGATATGAAAATATAGAAAATATAAATGTGTGTAAAATTAACGGTTTTAAAAGTGTTCCTATTATGAGACCCTGCTTAAAATTAATAATTAAAATCATCACCTAAAATTGAAAAGGTACTTATTTTTTGCCTCTTTAAGATAATTTGGATACATAAAGGAAGCATCCGTATCCCCACAATATTTATGGGTCCTTTGCGAACCGCTTTTCAGAACCTTATTTCAGTTCTTGCGTTTAACTAATTGGTGTCACTTAAGAAGTGAAAATTATAACAAAGAACGTATAGCTCATCTTAGCTCATCTTTTTAACACATTCGCGACAGCTGACATGAATTTACATCTTTATGAATTCTTTTACTGGTAAATTGTAATATTAAATTTTTTTTTATAAATATCATATCAAAAAGCAATATTTCTTATATTCGCACACATTTAAATAGACCTTTGCCGCATTCAGCTGTAGATTTTTGAATGTTATGTGCAGTCTTTATCTAAATCACCCATTGCGAATGTGTTACTATCCAATTTCTCACTCAGACTTATCTATTTTAAAATAACTGCTATACATTTAGCAGCACATTTAACTTGTTGAGCTGACATTCTGAGCAGAAGTAAGCTTATAATTTCTTATTGCAGCATTTTGCACTTTGAGTAATGCAGACACCCCCGATATTTATTGAGCAAGAAGTTCGGAAATCACTCTCACAAATTACTCGAGAAAGTGAGTTGCGTCAATATTTGCAGGCAAGCGAATTGCGTCAATATTTGCGGACAAGTGTACACACTTGTACAAGTTGTTCTCGCAAGAAGTGTCACAGGTTACTTGCTAGTATATTCGCATCTTTAGCCGAATGAACTGATTAAAAGGCGACGGAGCAATTGTTCTCGAACCCCTCGTGCTCTCTTTGTGGTGGCACAGTGGCACCCAACAGGCGAAAGCCTAGAAAGCCTAAGGTGTCTCAAAGCCGACCAGTGAGGCTAAAAGGCTTAAATGATAATCGACGTTCAACAATAACTAGAAATTACCATAACTCGTTAATAAAACTAATGAAAAAACAACGCACGAAGTGTTTGGAATATATAGAAGCACGGAAGAATGTTTGAGCATTGTCTTTAGCTCCTAGACGACAGAAGCTACGGAACGAAGACTTGAATTGTATACAGAAGCGAATAGCTTATCTTAGAAATTAAGCGTTCTGTGATATATTTCAAAATCGTCCCCTATGCATAATCCGACGTTCGAACTCTTTTTATATTATTATAAACAAAACGTTATCTCATATCTACCATTTAGTATACATTATACTGTATACATATCGAAGCTCTTACTATACAGATATCTGAGTAGTCTGATTACTCATAATGACTCGGAAACTGGAATAAGATCCGAATCTGATTATCCGGATATCCAAATTTGGATTCGAATACCTGGGTATGTGACCGGTTACGAATCTCTTATTAACACTTTGCCAACTGGGAGCCTATTAATCGGCTTTTTACAGACAATGTTTATCTACCGCCTGCTGCTCAATACTAATATTATGAAAATTAAAAATTTTATTCAATTTAATTACCCTACGATAAGAGAAACGATATATTAAACATTCTCACAACTTTCGATTTAAAAACAGAGTTGCAAGAATAAGCGCTTATATTTCCACACGATAGCCAAAACCGAGCCGGTGTTAGCGATATATCCGTGCTCGAATGAACCGGTCGGTAAAGTGTTGAATATAAAGTTCTTTTTATTTAAATTCTGACTAAATACAACAAGTTTAAGTAAACTGATTATAACAAAAGACAGTAAAAATGCCCGCTTATAAAGCGATTCTCTCATTAGGGGATTCGAAAGAGAAGTCGCCGACCTGACATCACAGCCGACCAGTCTATGATTACGTATACAAGGTGTCCAAACAACAGTATAAATCATTTTAAGGAGTAATTCCTGAGATGATTTCAAGCAACTTTTTCCTTTACGAAAATGTTAAATTCGGCTTTGTTAACGAGTTATTAACAAAAAACACTGACCAATCATAGAACGAGAAAGACAACCTGCCTCCAGCGAAAGAGCATTGACTCCGCGCCGCGCTTATGCCTTAACGAGCAACTCATAGTATATTCAAACAACTGTTATCGAGCATCGAATAAACTAATTTAATGTTATTCGTGTAGAACAAATAAATTGAGTTTATTAGATATAACTTTTGTTCAATACTCACCAGCAATCGTTTCGATACATTCGGCATTACTCGTTGAAGCACAAGCGCGGCGCGGAGTAAGTGCTCTCTCTGAAGGCGAGTTGTCTTTCTCGCTCTATGGTAGGACAGTGTTTTTCATTAATAATTCGTTAAGAAAGACGAATTTGATATTTTTGCAAAGGAAAAAGTTGTTTGAAATCATCTCAGGAATCGCTCTTTAAAGGAATTTACACTCTTATTGGAATACCTTGTATATGATACCACTGATACGCGTTTACACGTACAAAATAAATAAATGCTTGCAATTCATAAAGGACGGTATCGGTTATTGATTTCGGGTTGGTAGCTTTTCCTTGGGATCCCTTAACAGAAGAATCGCTTTGTATAATTGTTTGTCTTTTGCATCATATATACATCCACCATTGGCCTTTGCGAATATTCAAGAGTGTATATTGGATACTCGAACTTAAATTAAACAAGCATACAGATATCCGGATATCCGAACAGCAATTTTGTGGGTACCCGACTACCCAGATACTGAAGTCTCGGATATCCGTAAATCCGAGTAATAGTAAGAGCCCTAATATATATACGTCTCTGAATGAGTAATTTAAATGATTCGTGTTACGATATTGCTGTTTATAGAAACAGCAATAATACAAGCAATTAATTGCATAAGTCCTCGTACCTGATGATGCGTGAACAACTTAGCGTCCGTACGAGATACCAAAGCGGTCGTCAATGGAGTTAATAAGGATACTCGTTTAAAATATTCCACAATTTACTAACTTTCCGATTATTTTGCTTTAACACTTTTATTATCCATAAGTTAAAGGGAATTTTGTTTGTTATGTAAAAAAAAGTTTTTTATGTAAGTTTCCGTTAAGAAAAATCTTAACTGCATTTTATAAATGCATTGTTGTACTTGTAGAAAAGATTTTGATATAAGAAAATAGACTTCTTTGAACCGTTTAACCTCTTTCTTAATCACTTTCCTTATAATTGCAACCAGAAAAAAAAAGACTTGTCTCACAGGGGAAGTTTAGCAACTTGAAAACTCAAAAAAATTGTATACTTCATAGAAATGTAGTTCAAGTGACGCCAATAACGAAACCATTTTTTGTTTCGGCAATAAAATGGACTTTTATGAATTTTCACGTTATAAAAAAATTAAATTTAACATTGAAATATAATATAATATATATATATTATAAATATTATATTATATTTATATTATATAACAATTCATACGTCCTATGCGTAAAGAAATTTTTTAATTCTGAAAATGTTTTTCGAAAATTTTTTACGCCACATTGTAGGACATCAAAACCCATCCAATGTTGAATTTAACTTTTTTTCCATATTTTGTACAGTTTCGTTAATATTTCTGATAATACGAAAACGTACTATTATTTTAAGGGGATGTTTTCATCCCTGTGACCGTCTCATTGCGAAACAAAACAGTAATTCAATTATCAGCGTCACTCGAACTACATTTCTGTGAATTACCAAATTTTTTTTTAATTTTACAGTACTGAAATTTTCCTTGTCAATTATATGGACCACTGTATATAAAAATATTCTTATTAATTTTAATAATAATGTTTCTGCTATTAGAAAACAGCAGTCCTTTTCTCTTTGCAATGACATGTCTTCTTATGTCAGAACTTTCTTCATTTATAATGAAGGAATCGCCGAAGCTTGCATTCTTGAATTTCATCAAAACTTAGTACATGTGCAGAGCTCAAGTTACAGATACAGAATATGTGTATTGTTAGAGGAACAGACAGTATACAGTTTATTAAATATTTAACATACTGTTGGAAACTGTGTACTCGGGTACCTATTTCTACATTTCTTGTAAGAATTTTGCTATTTTCTTGTGAAAATATCGCAAAATTCCTCTAAATCTCCATCTTTTTTTATATTTCTACGTCGATATAAGATTACGTTGAAAGACTATGTTTTAAGTACCCGGTTATTTGGTATTACTTCAAACAAGCGTAAAAACTTCGATTGCCAACATAAGGGTTAATTATAAACATTTACAAATACTCTCTTTACCAAAAGAAGATATAAGTCTCTAATTTGACAGTTCGCGTTTCTTCAGTGTCATTTCTTTTTTATTTCGTTGTTGACTATTCGATTTGCGTAAGTACAAATATGTTATTTAACGAACTTCAGAGATTTTTTTTTATATGTAAAAAGATGCATTTGCCAACGCTGGATTCGAGGTTGATGCGCATCGACTATGCCATCTAGCGAAATTGATATTGTAACGATTTTATATCAGCTTGCCTTCAGTTCACTGCGTGACTTCATGGAAAATGTGTTTTTTATATTCGACAGTGGATTTAACCCACTATGGCGCCGTGTGACTTGAAACTTACAAACTAATGTATTTATATTTTAAAAAATTAATTTTATTTAGTTATCATTGTACTATTAAATTTTATTACTGTATTATTGTAATTATACCACGATCCATCTATAACAATTATTAGTTTAAAAATTTCCAAATCAAAGTGAAAAACTGTAATGAATCGTAGTTTTTTCTCCGATAAACAGACAAAATTCGGGCCATAGAGGGTTAAAGTGTATAATTAACATTTTATGTTAATTGTACCGTGTTGATTCATTATCCGTCTGTGTTATAGCCTCCTCAATATTATAAAAAGATACGAAACATTTAAATTTTATATCTGCACTGCGGATATTTATACAAATAAAATACACGCCATAAAAATATTATAATATTGCATGAATTTTGTGCACTTACAGCTTTACGAATAATATATTAAATAAAAATCTGGATTTGACAAATATTTGAATTTATTTGACAATAATTCATAATGTTTTGTACATAAAGCGGATAATATGGGAACAAATTTTATTTTAAGAAAATAACATTGATAATTAAAGCTGCACCCTCACTGAAGAAATAACGAGGAATTTTTGGTTACCTGTTGTTTCATGTTTCAAAAGTGTTCAACAAATACCAACTTGTAGGAACATTCTGTTCACAATGAAGGAACATACATAATCCGAGAAACATTTGAGTTTTGTTTCGGTTTCCAAGCTACATGCAGTGCAATGTAACTGCAACGTGTTGTGAAGCGGACAACAAAGCGAACAAACCGAAGGAATAATTACTCCTGTTGCGACCTGTACCAACTTTTCAATAATTTCGAAATTATTAATACTGATACTACGATATATCATTTAACCCTTTTGCTCTGAAGAATGTATACACGTGTATTCAAACTGTGCGATCATGTACAAAGAATTTAGGAAACGTGATCAAATAATTCCTACTTGCCTAAAAAGACTTTACATTAATAGAAGTAAAGTAGCTATTCGGCAATATTGGACATTTCAAACGGCTTCTTTTTTTGGAAACAATTTACTATTAATTCATTATAAAGTTTAGAAATAGAAGAAATCGTGTACCGTATGCATTCTGTATGTTCGCGTCGATTTATAAGCAACACGCTCCTTTCATAGTGATCACATTTTATTGCAAGTCTACCGAACCGACAATGTTAACCGTTTGAGTTCCAAGCAGCGCAATCGCGCTCTTCAGATTTTGTGTCGAAAAATCCCAATACATTTCGGGCGCTGTAGACAACTGACGGTGCAGTCACCGACTGTCGAAGTAGCGCGCTCAGATTTACTGACGCACGTACATCGCACAGCTCCTTTTTTTAATGTAAATAATACAAATAAAACATTTTGTATTTCATTGTTATCTTGTCAATAATTTTTATCGAACAAAACTTGAAATATTTATATACTTACAGTACGCGTATATGATAATACAGATGTATTTCATAAAATATCGAATTACAAATTAAAAATATTTTTTGTGTTACGAACAATTTAAATGGAGAGTAACACTTATAATTTTTTTCTTCGCAATGGATTAAGACAAGCGCTATCGCGCCGCCTGGGTCTTTTCGTACTCGTTTAGAGAATGCGCGTTGCGCTGTTCGGGATTTTTCGACAGTGTTTTTTCAATACCCCTTGGGACTCAAACGGTTAATTATGGCATACAAAATTGATACATCACTTTTCTGATTCACTCTTCACACTTTACGCGAATCATTATCATGATCACCATTGCCTACCGACTATAATCTACAATGAAATACTACTGCATAATATGCAAGAAATATGTAAGTAAACCTATATGAAATATGTTGTACGTTGCCAATGACAGTGACAGTTCACAACTACAACGAAGCAACAATCTCGACATCGTACCAGGACACGTTGTGCAAAAGTATTGGAATTCTCAACAACTTATAGAAACTCTGCTGAATTATTCCTGTTAATTTTAGTTTTCAGTCGCTTACCCACAATATGTACTTAAAGTCTCAATCAACAGTCATTATAACCCTCCTTGTTGATGCGGCTCTAAACTTGTAAAAAAAAAGATGGTACAGGACCGTATGTACACTCCCGTCCATAAATCATGGAAGATTTATCAAATTTAAAATAAAGAAAAATTTATGTCATGTTTATGAGATGAATCTGCCACTCCTTAATTAGTTACGTCATGGACGTAATAATTCTTTAATAAGAATTTTGTTAAAAACTTATAAGCGTCTAGTGACTTATGAACGGGAGTATTTGTGTGTAAATGCACAAGTGTACATAATTTGTAAAAATAAAGAAAGGTATGAAAAAATTATTAACTGATTATTGATTACTAATTGACTACTGACTACTGATTTATCATATATGCACTATACAAAACATATCCATTATGTAAAATATGCAAAATAAAAAATACATTTTTAGAATTTTCTAATGAGAAAATAAATTTTTATCTGAACCCTATTTCTTTACTTATTTTCTATAAAAATATGTATTTGCATAAATATCCGTAGTTACATGTATATAAAATGAAAGTAAGAAACGAAAACATAATTCGTTAATGTAGGTTAAGTAGCTGTGTCTATAAAATTAAATCTGGAAAGTGTGCTTGTACAGTAGATTCTTTAATACTCATTTACTATTCATATCGTTCTGTTTTCTCTGAAATTATATTGTTGCTTTAAAAAAAGTACATTCATGAAACTGCAGCTTCATATATCTAAAGTGTGATAGTTTGTTTTTATTTGGTACGTTAAGAAAAAATGATAAAAGGTTGGTAGCAGTAAAGGCCACCTGTTGGATAAAAAGGACAAGCGCTGCGAAAGAACGAATGATGTGCGTAGTTGTAAAAAACCGAATGCGACGAACAGATATGGTATTACATAGTTAAGTGTATATGTATATAATTTTTTATTGAACATTATATATTTTAATGAAGACATAAATTCATTAACTTGTTTCACATAAAAAGCTTCCACTTATCCCTAATCATTTTAAACACTCTTCTTTAAGAACACAAAGTACGTGCAAATGTTTACAATTAAGTACCTGAAAAACTATAAACAATCTATACCCTACGCCTATAACAACATATATTCTTCATCGGTAGCTTGAGATCTAAACATGTACAAAGTTTTATTAAAAACAGAGAACAGTTTTCGAGTGATTATCACTTACCAGTGAAAATTTTTAATAAATTTGATTGTATATTCTTATACCCATATAAATAAATTATGTTTTATAGGTAACACGAATATTAGTGTATATGCAATTTGATCTTAATAAAATGTATGCTGTAAAGGTTATGTTATTTTAATGTAAGTCAAAGACTATACATTGGACTGGAACAACTCTGAGGAGTAGGGGTAGAGAAGAGGAAAGAATAAATAAATTCTGATAGTAAGAAATAGGTATTCCTATTGCAAATACAAACCAGAGGTTCCTAGTGTGTGTGTGTGTGTGTGTGTGTGTAATATACATAGCAGTTCATATAAAATGGTCATACAAGTTCTTTTCTTGAAAACTGTTACAGGATGATTTTTTATTAGCATCCAATGATTCACTGAGCTCTTTCACGAGATATACAGTACCGTTGTTGGGCACCTGTGGGAAAGTAGAGAAGTAATCTTCTGTTTTTTAAATAAAATAGCACAACATTTTTGCAGTTTATGATAATTTGCATAGAACCAAACATTTCTTTTATTAACTTTTTTCACCGCCCAAAATTTAAGAGATATAATTGTAACTTTTACGCAAATAGTTCATTAT
>SMSQ01023006.1:0-12921 GCA_019453375.1 Ctenoplectra terminalis | reverse complement strand
ATTTTTGCGACACTTGTCCTGAGGAACCGAAAATTTTCTATGAGCGCTTCCTAAAATATCGCAACGAAGCAAAATTACGAAGCTTAATATTCAATATTAGGTCTTGTATAATGTAAAGATACACGAATTGTTGAAATAAAATAATTATATCAGTTGTCGCCGTTCGAATTTCTGCATTAATCCAAGTGGCGTGTGAGAGTCGTCTCTCGAAAGATGTTAATTGTAAAGAAACAGTTAAAGATGTCTAGTTTCGTGTAGGATATTTCTAGAAGAAGCATAAACACGTTGTTGGTCGATATAACAGTTCATTTTCTGTACTAATGTGTAATATCAATTCGAATATGAATAATAATCAACATACATCCTAATCAGTTGATTTGAATGATGGAATTAGGTGAATGCGAAGGGTAAATTCGGTTTTGTATTTCACCGATCCAATTTGTTAGGTCTACGTAATACAACTTGTATTTGTAATGGAGAATAATCGTTTCTCAAATTGTTATAATTAATTTCAAATATAATTAATGCAATGATTATAGCATCGTTACATTCACACAGAGAAAAAGAGGAAGAAGAGATGATCTATAAAATGAAAACTTCATGTTTTCATGTCAGTAAGTTATATTTATAATTTAATATTTATAATTATAATTTATATTGTATTATAATATTATATTTANTCGAATATGAATAATAATCAACATACATCCTAATCAGTTGATTTGAATGATGGAATTAGGTGAATGCGAAGGGTAAATTCGGTTTTGTATTTCACCGATCCAATTTGTTAGGTCTACGTAATACAACTTGTATTTGTAATGGAGAATAATCGTTTCTCAAATTGTTATAATTAATTTCAAATATAATTAATGCAATGATTATAGCATCGTTACATTCACACAGAGAAAAAGAGGAAGAAGAGATGATCTATAAAATGAAAACTTCATGTTTTCATGTCAGTAAGTTATATTTATAATTTAATATTTATAATTATAATTTATATTGTATTATAATATTATATTTATAATTTTATATTTACAATTATAATTTATATTATATTATAATATTATATTTATAATTTTATATTTACAATTATAATTTACATTATATTATAATATTATATTTAGAATTTTATATTAAATATAATTATAAATTATACTTATAATTTATAATAGAATGCACGATATTTGTACGTTGAATTAATACTAAAGCTACCAAAGCGGTCAAATGACCGATTCCTGATTTCTTATCCAAATTTTATAAATTATTAACGTTGCATTTTTGCGTATTTTTTTGTGATCTTCCGAAAAATATATAGTTAAAGATTTGTTTCTCTAGCACTATGTATTTTTCCAAGTGTCTATCATTGTAATTTCTTTGATACAAATTGGTATAATTTAATCGTCGGTAGGTTTGGTGTTAAATAGAGATGATTCGAGGAAAAATTAGTATAATTCAAAGTTTCTGAAAATCAAACTCTGCCATCACGAAAAATGGTTCACGAGAAACGTTCGTCTCTATTAGAAAATACGGTTACGCGCAGTCTATAAGATGACGGATTCCTGTCGAACGATAAAGACAGCGGACGTAGGAGTCATCTTCACGTGTCCGACCACACGATACACGCGTCACATAATCTTGGTTACACGTGGATGTGAAAGTGTATGAGCGAACGTATTTCTCCCCCATACAGACGACGTAATTCTCCGCTCCCTACCGCCTAAACACACCCTCTGCATCTACGTAAATAGGTTCCCCATCCACGAACGTAATCTTCGTACAACGTTCATTACATCGTGATTTAAGCACTGTAGTTTTGCCATTTACCGGGTAACATGCATGCCTGAAAAGCGTGACACAATTCGGTCGCCTTGATATAGGTACTTTTTAGCATGATTCTGATTTTTTTCTCTTTTTCTGTGTGATTCTTGGTACACGGAGGTTTGTCAGAGTTGAGAAATATTGTGGGGATAGCGATGCTGTCTTTACGTATCCAAATTGTCTTAAAAAGGTATTAATTGTTTTATTCTCACAGTGAAAAAATAATAGTTAATATTTAGAAAGGTAAATTTTTATTATACGTTCGTAATTTTTAATACCTATTTAATTTGAATGTTAATAATAAGAAGTTTTGATTGAATTTTTATTTTGATCCGGTCTACCCTGATTTTTTAATTGTAAATGGTAATTCTAACTTTTGATATTAATTTTAAACAAGGTCTCATGATAAGAGCACTTCTTTAAAATTTAGTTTTTTTTCACTTTTTTTATACTTTCTATATTATTATATTGAATAAAAATGTTGGATACCGGTCTAAGCTAGCTAAATATTTTTATGTTTACATTATGATTATATTCTTCGTATCGTACAAACACAATTACGCATACGACCCTTGAATCAGTAACTCACCAACCCCGAGTTACGCCTCAACTTCTCACTCATCAGTCCCTCGTAATATTCAAGAATTCCTATTAGACCTTCTCCTACTCCCACTACTTCTAAAATCAAACCTTCAAACCTTCATAAAAGACATACTAACATTACCAGAAACTTACTTCTAGGACCTCGTACCGACAACATCGAAGAATAATTTTTCAATCTACAAAATCTAACCACCTTCGAAATTGTAAGATTCCCCGCATAAAAGTCATCATCGACATAAAATACTGTTAAAAAAAACTACTAAACATCAGAATCTAACAGAAGTATCTACAAAAGTAACCATTTTTTTAAATACATACACCTAAATAACCAACGCAGAAGTGCAGAAATCCTTCTTCGCTTTTCATCAACCTCCATTTAATCAAACGTAAATATGGTCTCACGTGGTGCTTCGATCTCATCTAAGACAACCCGGAATAACCATCATCCAAACATCTAACCGGAGAACGAGCAATCATTCCTAGACATCTCATCCTGAGCAATAATACGTCCCCAAGTGGTCAGTAACGCGATATCGAGGCGGATACGCTCTCGAGGCCGTCTGCAAAAATCGATGCCTCCATCTCGAAAAGGACTGGCTACAGCGAGCCGAGCGGATTGCGTGCGAGCGGCGGCGCAATTATCCGGATTCTTTATTCCACCGTTTCGAAAGTCGCGATTGGCGGGTAACGTTGAAACGACTCGTAGGTCCAATCGCGTCCATGGGGGCCCAGAGAGCGAAGATCCGGCCCCGTTCGCTGCAATGGGCGTAGAACCGCGCGGAAAACGGCGATCGCTCCGGAAGAACGCCGATCGTCCATTGTCGGTCGCCATTCTCGACGGCCATTCAGGGTGCATTGCCTCGCCTTCGTTCGTTGGCGATTCGATGCACTTACACACGCCTTCGCGGATTCACGGTGGCTCTGTTCCCGTGACCGATGGCGAACCGTGATGTAAGAGCTCCACCTAGCCCCGCCGATTCATTTGCGTTCTCCGGAGTCACGGTCCCTTTTCGCTTCCGGTGTTCGCCTCTTTCAGATCGAGCCGCAACCGATTAATTAGCAACCAGGTCTCCGGGAAGTTGTCAAGGTTCCATGACTCGTCGCGTGATTAGAAAACGAGTCCCCGTGATTCTTGCGTCGGTGATGATACGGATTTACGACTTGTGTCTTTTCACGATGATGATAGGAATTCACGAGACGGGCTGATGGTTTATTAACGGGAGACCGTCATTGGTTCGCTGGTATTGATTAGGTTGAGTGTTTAACTACCGCTACGGTCATTTTCGATTTGATCGGAAAAAGTTTTCCGAGTTTCTTGTTATTTAAACCTATGTGGGATGGTGTGACTTAAAAGTTACGAACTGATGTATTTATATTTGAAAAAATTAATTTTGTTCAGTTATCGGAGCGCTATTAAATTTGATTGTTGTATTACTGTAGTGACACCACGATCTATTTACAGTGATTATAAGTTTAAATATATCGAATCAAAGTGAAAAACTGTAATCAATCGTAATTTTTTCTTCGATAAGCAAATAAAATTTGGGCTATAGAGGGTTAATGTGCACGATATCTCGTTTTGATTTTACGTTAGACGTTTGATTTCTTCGATATTAATATTAGAACTACCGACGATTAAAGACGTTTGATTTCTTCGATATTAATATTAGAACTACCGACGATTAAAGTAGACTTATTTGTATCAAAGAGATAAAAATGATAGGTATTTGAAAAAGTACCTATCTTTGTGTATATTCTTTTACAAAAAGTCATAGAAAATTTCCAAAATACATCGTTGTAAATTTATAAAATTTCTATAAGGAATTATGAACCAGTCATTTTGACTGGTTCGGTAGTTCTAGTGTTAAGAACTTTTTTTTAAAGGAATTAGATTATTATTTGGAAGAATAAACCTTGAAGATCGTAGCGTTAAATATATTAGATTAGTATTAGAAGGCGTTTGTATTCTATAAAATATCTTAAATACATTTTATTATTATTATATACATTAAATTATCTTGAATATATTAGATCAGTATAAGAAGGTGTTTGTATTTTATTTCTGAGGCTATCGGATTTTACAGTATTTCTAAAGTCGTTTATAGGAAAGTATATATTGTTCATTGTACATCTCATTTTTACTATTCTTTTTTGTTAATTATATTTTTTTTACGCGTCAAATCTTAGAATAAATATCTTCACCGGATAAATGATGAAAATGTTATTCAAAGGGGTAAAGTTTACAATCAGTGAATTTTTTCAAAATTTTTACGGTTACGTTTGCAATAAATAAATAAATTTATTTAATACTACATATCATATATAATACGTGATTTTTAATAATTCACTCTCGGAAGATGTTTAACACTGTAACTACCAATGATTGAAGCACACTAATTTATATCAAACAAATCAAAATGAACAGATATATCAAAAAAATAAATAATACGATAGAAACAGAGAGGAATCAAGAAATCGTAGAAAATTCCTTAAAAAGACACCGCGGTAAATTAACAAAGCTGCTATCAGATATTACGAATTGGCCATTTTGACAATTTTAGTAACTCCAGCGTTAGAACGGTAACGCTCAATTGTTTGAATGAAAACATCGAATCGTTCCATTGAATGGGTTTTAATTTCTGGCTCAATTATCACCGTTTACTATAAAAAATACACTGACACAGTGATTTTGCGGATAGGACAGAAATTTCACGAAACCATTAACCCTGTCGACCGGTTGAACGACACAAAACAGGGGATGCGTCGCAGGTATTCACACATCCCACTGTATTTATGATATATTTCGCGTCGTGGAACAATAGAGGTGTAAACCGATGTATTTTGATATCAGAAATTGCGATCGGAGCAAGGTCGTTCGCCGTTCGACGAACCTTTATATTC
Organism: Ctenoplectra terminalis; assembly: GCA_019453375.1. Lineage (NCBI taxonomy): Eukaryota > Metazoa > Arthropoda > Insecta > Hymenoptera > Apidae > Ctenoplectra > Ctenoplectra terminalis. Next base: position 7,596 of record SMSQ01023006.1, on the reverse strand, counting down.
GCATTTGGGGTCATTGTCAAACTTCACACCTAACATTCAGGATTCCCCTTCAAATTTCAGCGATCAACCAACTCTTCGCCACGTTTTCTTTTCCTTTAGAAGCATCGTGACCGTGTGCTTCATTTTTATAAAATGGAACAGTGCTCTGTTATACAGCTATGCTAGAAATAATTTGTAAACCTGCCGTTTCAACACCGAATAAAATATATTTTACGCCCTTAGCTTACCATTTCTTCAATCTTCATGCATATTAGCAATAGTTATTCATGTCTTTGACACTCTGTCAAACGCAAAGTATCGAAATATTGCATATATTTTGTATTTGCTAATTTTCGATCTTGTAAATTTAAATCACAGTTAAAGTTAAAATTGAACTTTATCATAAATATTGTGTCTTTTTATTGTATTTTACCCAGAATCGGCGCCAATCGGCAAAGGGTTAATCAACCTCATTTCTTAATTTTAGTTTTCTCCTCGCAACGTCTTTCTATCGTTGAAACAATACATCAACTTGCTACACGATCGCGATCTAAGCTAAGTTTAGATACGATAGCCCACTTATTCTTTTTAAAAAGCATCAATACCTGTTTCATGAATATAATCGACATTTTTCTAAAAGATAGATATTTGTTCGAGTAAATAAATGTGAATTTATAATCAGCTAAAAAATTTGACCAGCGTATCAATTTAAGGTTACCCTGTTTCTATGTTAACACTTTGCTGACCGGTGACGAGTTAACTCGTCTTTTCGAAGCTAAACGATAAAACGGCTATTCAAACAGGATATTACACAATAGAAAAACCTAATATCACAAATTACGTTGATAATAAAAATCAGGTTTCCAAATTCTCCAAAATAAATGCTTTCTTCAGCAATCATGATAAAATTTATTGGAATTTATTTAGAACGTTTTACTTCCATATTCAATTACAAAATAATAGCCGGTGACATGACATAGTTTCTGTGTAAAATTCTCGATCAACATAGTGTTAACACTTTACCAACCGGGAGCCTATTAATCGGCTTTCTGCAACCAACGCTCATCAATCGCTCTGCGTAATAATAACATTACGAAAATTAAAAGTTTCATTAAACTTAATTACCCTACAATAAGAGAAACGACACGCTAAGCACTTTCACGAATTTCGATTTTAAAAACAGAGTTGCAAGAATAAACGCTTATATTTCCGCACGATGGCCAAAACCGAGCCGATGTATCCGCGCTCGAACGAACCCTCGGTAAAGTGTTAAAATTGAAACCTGGTCGCTAAAAATACCAAAGTTTGCTAACCAGAAACCTAATTTTCTAATTATTCTCTCTAACTGTAACCCCGCTGCGCGTTTCTTAACCGTACTTAAGTCGGTCAAATATATATTTTTTATTTCTCCCGTCATTCTGCTTTGTTTCCTGTCGCGTGCAACATTCCCATTAAGTAAACAAACAGAAGCAAGCGATTCGCTTTACAAAGAGATCATTCATGTTCTCATGATGATCGACATGGTAATCATTTCGCCTCTCTCCTTTCATACGAAACACCGGCTCTCAGTTCGAGGGGGTGGCGAATTAATATTTTCGCCATTATGATTGGTCGAGAGCCTGTCTCTCTCTCTCTCTCTCTTTCTCTCTCTTGGCAATCGCGGCCTGTTTGGTTTGTCGTAATAAAATTTGCAACGGTTTCCGTCGCTCATATACATAATCGACGCGAATCGCTTTTACCGCGCTCGCTCGCAGGACGAACGGGCGCGCCGCGTTAACGATGCTCGACGACGCGTAAAATCAGGGGTGATAGTTTGGAATTAACCGAATTAGTATGTTACGGCTTTGTAATTGCGTTACAGCGGGTCGGTGGTGCGCGACCACGCGCCCATAAACTCGATAAAAGAAAGTGTTTATGAACTCGCTCGCGTGGTGGATTGTCACTTTTGAAAACATGCCTGTTCGAATTTCACGCGACCGCCCCGTTGCTAGCACCATTATCAATTTAATTATTTCATTAACCCCGTTCGACTTTCGTTTTATTTCGCGCCCTTGATTCGATTCGTTGGCGTGTCGCTTCTCGAAACGGAGATAAGGGCCGAGTGTTATGTTGGAAAAACGAAAATCCTATTTGCGTGTGCACAGTGAGTCACGGATGTATCGGCACTCTCGTGATTGTTAAAAAGAAACGATTAACAATATTAATTCTTTGTGGTTCGAATCGAGTTGTACATTTTATCAAAATTAGTTCATATTGGATAAACTGGTTTCAGAAGTTGTTAACTCTCTGTAATATTATGTGACTTGGAAGTTACGTTTCCATGTTTCTATATTTGAACAGTTTTGTTATTTATTTGTTACTATTGTATTTTATTATGGCGCTAATCGAGTATGTGTAACAATTATTAGTTCCTTGATTTCAAATAGAAGTAAGAAATTGTAATCAACTATAATTTTTTCTGTCGTCAGCAAACAAAATTCGGATTGCAGAGGGTTGATAATTTATATGACTAAATAGCAACACATCTATATTGATAAATTCTTCTTGAATTAACCTAACCCTTTGCACTCGTGAACTTTTTTGAGTTTCAAAGGACTACTGTGAAAATTTAGTGTCCTTTCGGAAAGAGAAACAGAAAATTATAAATGTTTACGATTTTTTATGTATCTGGTTAATTTAATTTATTTCAAAACAAAAGAAGCGTTTGAATTGACGAAGATGCAGAATTTAATTTGAAACTTAATCTCTGAAAATGTTTCGCGTGCTAAAATTAAGTTAATATTCTTTAACGATACATACCCTAAAATATTTATCAATAGAAATATCTAAGCTTTCGATAGATACATCGTTTATAGAAAAATAGCAGTTCGTTGCAAGATAAATGAAAATATAAACAAGTCGTCGCAAATTTAATGTCATAGAAGCCTTCAGATTCGTTCTCGGCACTAACTGTATTAATCTAATATCCAGTGCATCGAATAAAATAAAAACTCAAGTATGTAACTCACCTGTACAAAATTTTTAGTCTACGAAAATTATCGCGCTTTTAATTCGGTGATAATTTATTCTCGTTCCTGCTTTCGCTATACCGAGTTCTTGTTTTGCGAATAAAGAATAAAATGTTGGAGAAAGAATGTTAAAACTTGCTTGAAATCGGCAATTAGGAGGAGATCTGCATAGTTTTGTGAATCTTGAACGCGGAATCCTTAATGAGAGTTTGAGAAATGTCGCATCCGTCGAGGTCAATCGAGGGTGAACCATTTCATCTTAAACAGATGTCGATGTGGGAGGCGAAGTTGTAACGCTAATCCTTCGTTTCAGGAAACTTGCTGTGACTAATCGCAACTCTCCGTAATATTTGAGAACTTCTGTTAGAGCGACTAGGTGTGATTCGATAAATGCAGTCAGCGCATAAATGGAAGGTGTTCGCTACTTGATTACCATTATTGAACAACTTCCATGTTTTATCTTTGATACGTAATCGCGTGTATTTAAAAAATAATAATTAATTGGTGTGAACGATTGTATATAAAGATTGATAGCTTTAAGAGTAGGTACTACATATCGTTATTTCATCGTGGAACGTGATTAAATGAACAAAAACAGTGATAAAAAGGAAGGGTTCATTTTCTAGCATTTTCTAATATTAAAAGCAATAATGGGATAAGTGTAATTGTAATTACACATAATTAGTACATAAATTATTATAAGTACGTACAATTATAGTTGAGTAATAATTAGGTAATATGTTTGTAATTAATAATGAAGGAACATTACCATCCTCTAAAATGTAGAATTTAGCTCTGTATACCTATTATTCCTATTTGCATCATTCCATTGTAACATTACACGTTACGGAACAGGACTTTAATTGTATAGGATCCTATGTATAGGATTTTGTATTTCACTTAATATAATTCCGAAACTGCCAATTTTACGAGTATCGAGAAGGTAATTTATGCAGCTGTTTTATTTTCGATAAGCTTTGGACTCACCTTTAACCAGAAAATCATTAAATTTTGATCACAATAGAACGAACTATAACTACCAGCGATTTAACATAACACCGAAGTAGTAAAAATGACCGATTCGTGATTTCTCATAGAAATTTTATAAATTAACTATGGTTAATTTATCGAATTATAAAAAATATTAAATACAGATAAAGGTGAAAAGTATTCTATTCTAAAATATTCTATTCTAAATATAGTTAAAGGTTAAAAATATAAATAAAGGTTTGTCTCCTCTGCAATATATATTTCCTCGTATACCTTTCATTTTAATTTTTTTGACCGACATAAGTGTACTTTGATCGTCCATAGTTCCAGCATTAATTGAGTTATTCTATTACTAAAACAAACAGTGTATTTGGATACTAAATGTGTTAATATAGATAAACATCGCCGGATGATTCCCAAATAGACACTTTATACATACACCACGAATATTGAAATAGTCCTATCATCGAACTCACCGCAAAACAATGTAAACGAAACTCCCTTTCTCGAATTTGTTCTCCAATTAAATATTCCTTAAATCACGCGACTACGATGAAACTAAAATCCTTTTTAAAAAAAAAGAGCGCCAAATAAAATCGAACAGAATTTTGCCGGAGTCGCAGGGAGAAGCATCTCGGACCAAGCTCGCGGACCATTGTCCATTGCGAGCTTTCAAAAAGTCAACCAAATTAATTTCAATTGCAGACCGCGACCCGGTTCGTCTCCTAGCAACCGAACGTTAGCAGAGAACGCGTACGTGCTGTGTGCTACGCGAGTATAAATTGGCACGGTAAACAACTTGCCGGCAAATTGTAATCGGTGAGCGAAACGCGAATGAAACGCGTCGAGAGAGAGAGAAAAAAAAAATATAACGCTGTGGGAACAGAAACGCGGAAGACCGTGGATCGAGGGATCCGCGTGCTTCGTGCATATTAAGTGGGCAAACGAACGCTGGATATTCTTGTCCGTAAAAGACCGCGATCAACACAAGTCGGTTCCCTCGGACGCGTATTCCGCAAACGAGAGAAATCGCGTGATAATTGAAACGCGAAGATCCTTCGACACCTCAGCGCTCCTTTAATCAGTCGGGCTCAAAAGAATCCCTGATGCTCGAGGGAAAGAGAGGCGCCGGTTCGAAATTCACCCAAACCGATTCTTATTGCCGCGAGAAAGAAGAGGAGAGCAGAAGCCATCCCTGTGTCCGTTCGCTTGCGAGGTTCTCCCGATTACACAGACTTCTCAGCCGAGGCGCTAAGTGTTCCGGGGATCGCCTTTGATGTCGAACAATCGGTAAAGCGTGGATGATCGCGCTCGAAGGCGTGGAATTCGGCGCCCGACGAGTGACCACTCGTGGATCCGTGACGAGTGTCTCCACCCAGGGCAAAGGAAAACACTCTTTCCGCGTCGTTTGGTCGTTTCAGCAGGTGATCGGTGAGCGACGAGAGGCAACGGTTGTCCGGGGGGATGCGGTTGAGTGAGCTGGAAGACGTTGGAGGGACCCGGAGCAAGAGAGAAAAGTACGAGAAAGAAGGAGAGAACGGAGGGGAAAACAATTAAGGGAAGGCGAGGAGAGGACCGCCTTGTATGATAATGCGTTGTAACCTCCGGCAGAAGAGAACGATACGTTGAAGAAGGAGGTGGAGACGACGGTGGTAGAGGTGGAGGAGCAGGTTGCCGAGGATGGGGCCGGATGAAGCGCGGAATGGAGGGGCAGCCGCGAGAAGGGGGTTGGCGGAGGTCGTGGTTCTTACTTTGCATTCCTTTGTGTGTCCTCCTGAGCCCTCCATCTACCCTCCTACAACCCAGTCATCCTCCTCCCTCTTGAAGCTTGAACTAACGCCCGAGGTTTTAATGCACTTGTCTACTCCACATACCGTTCATAAAGACATATATGCCGTCTGTTGAACCAGCGGGCAGGAGGACTGATTCTTGGAAAGAGGAGTAGAACGAAGGTAGAGTGTGAGCGAGAGGGAAAGAGAGAAAGAAAGAGAGAGAGAGAGAGAGAGAGTGGGCGAGGGTGAGAGATATCTGTACAAGAGGGGGAGTAGGCGCAGAGAAAGAGGGTGGAAAAAGGGAGACGGGCCGCGCGCGATGTACGAAGAAGCGAGAGACGGTGCCCGGCAAAAGAAGAGCGCCACGAGAAAGAGAAAGCGGAGAGCATAACGATATGAAATGCATTTTAAATTCTAAGCATTCGCTCGCGTCATGGAAAGACCTCGGCTCTTTGCTTGCATAATTTTACCGGTGATGTATAAAAGTTAAAAAAGAACGGCGGAGAGCCAACGGGGAGGAATTAAAATGCACTGGTCGAATCAAACCTTTGCGGGATGCCTCGACGGTCTACGGAACTTTCGTCCAGGTTATCCGTCTTCGACGAAGGAGACTTTGACTCGTTACTGGATTGCGCGTATGAATAGTTCGAGCTAGTGTACGCGAAGCTTTTATTCTTGTTGGGTAAGTGAACTGTGGGTATAAAGTTGATGGATCTCTTTGAAAGAAAGAAAGCGGGCAGTTAATAAGCTTATATTTAGAAAGGGGTAGTTCTAGAAGTATCGGTCGAGAATGGTACGCTTTTCAAAGAAACATGTATCGCGACGGACTAATTTTCACAGTTTCTGTTTGAGTTATTTCTGGTATCGTCGACTCATTTAAATAGCGCGAACAAAGACTTTGTGACAGAATTAATTAAATTTTAGTATCAGTGTTCGGATAAAATAACTTTAAAGAATCAATGAAAATAATATAATTGCGAAAGTATACGATCATTCGTCGCTACGAATAAAAAATTGAAAAAGTTACATAATGATTCTTTTTTTCTATTAGGAATTTGTGTTAACGATAAAAGATTCTTTTAAGAGGAATCTACAAGTCGCTAAAATTATGAAAACAAAATTTTTAATTATCCAAAATGATAAAATCTAAATTTACGAAAGTAGCAATGATCCATTCATTTTTACGTTAAATATTAATTCAATTTCTTCACATATTTTGAATTATTGCATTTAACAAGAAGTTTCAACAGTCTTCAACTTCCACACCTACAGTTTAATTACATCGCGTAGAACAGAATAAACGGAGTCATAAAATTTGACGTACACCTAGTTAAAAACGTCCGACAAAACAAGATTATCGTACAACCTTTTCATCGGTCGATCGATGAAATATCACAGAATCGAGACCGCACGCGAGACTTTAACGAGGCGGCTGAAAAGTGGCTGAAGAGACGAAAAATCGAAAGGAGCGTAGCAGACAAAAATATTGAAATATCCAGATTGAAAGCTATCTTTCACACGTGTTGCATTCGCTCAGTTCGCGTGTCAATGCGATACATATTTCATCGAATATAAATACCGGTTGCCTCGTTTCTTCTCAGCCAGTGTAATCAATATGCATTCAGTTTCCTTGCGCTCTCTGGTCGCTTAATTTCGCGCTTGTTACGCCCCCGATGATTTTCGTACGACTCGACGTAGCGACACTTAGAAAATTGCGAATATATTATCAAAGGAAACCGCGTGCTCAAATCATTCCTATTCAGATAGGGCGTACGGAGGTTCGAATGAAACATTGTACGCTAACAATACTTTATTTTAAAACTGTTGGATGCTTAACACCAGAATTA
>SMSQ01023000.1:4748-15457 GCA_019453375.1 Ctenoplectra terminalis | reverse complement strand
ACTTAGGTCTTTTATTTGACAAGACGTGTGAGTTTCTTATTCAAATTTCGTTCAGGATACATCCATGTGACTTAAAAGAGCCTTTTATTGAATTTTGAATTGTAAATTATAATATATTGTTATTTGCAGCCTCTTGTGTCACAGTGTCCAACGAAAAACTATCCTTCTGACTAGTAACTACTAAAAAGCTGCGCTGTATTCTACTGGCTCGATCGGTNCATGTGACTTAAAAGAGCCTTTTATTGAATTTTGAATTGTAAATTATAACATATTGTTATTTGCAGCCTCTTGTGTCACAGTGTCCAACGAAAAACTATCCTTCTGACTAGTAACTACTAAAAAGCTGCGCTGTATTCTACTGGCTCGATCGGTCAAGATATTTATCACATTCGCCATTACGAGTTGGGAATTATATAAACTTGTCGGTTAATTTGATAAATATTCAAGAATTCATCACATTTACCAAACTTAGTGGCGATTATATATAATAACTGGCAATTATACGTAATCACCGGATTGATTACATTTACCGTAACATATCGATATTACTTTTCTATTAACGTCGATTCAAAAGACACGTTGTTTAACATTTTTAAACGAATTTACAGAACATAGCACTTCGAATAAAAATTTTTAAGAGTATCTCCAATTTTGCAGTTAACAAAGAAGTTTATAAATTTATTGTATTGTTTAATATAATCGGCACTAATCGATTGTATTTACTAAAAATATGAAATATACAAAAGTATTACGAGATAAACAAATTGTAAAAAAAACTTCCTGCATCTTTGTAAAATTGAATTATCAAATTCAGCGATTTCTTCATGCAGACGTGACAGTCAACGACTTCACAGGGAAGAAGAGGTGTTTCGTGTCGCACAACCTGCTCTTATATTCCAGAGGCACTTAAGAGCGCAAATATTTATGGTATCTTGAAGACTCGAGCAAAAAACAAAGGCCTCTGTCGATGCAGAAGATGAGTTAAGAAAGAAAAAGGGAGGGAAATCCGTCCCTCGCAGACTTCGTATACCCCGCGGGATTAACCTTTAATTCTATCCTGACTTGACAGCCCCTTCGTCCTTGAGAAGAAGCCCTCTACGTGTACATCAAACGTCCTTGAAGTTCCGACATGGAACGGTAACAAGATCGAAATGAAATTTCGAAAATGGATCTTCTGAACGGAACGTGCTCTGTTAAATTATAGCCAAATCATACGAAAAGGCTAAAAAATTTCTGATGGTAAAATGAAAAAGGTATGAAAGAGCATGTGCGAGAATATTAGTAGGACGCACAATAACATTTAAATGAAAAATTAGAATGAGATCGTAAGAAGAAATTCTGTGAATGTTCAGATAAAAATAGGAAGATGAAGTTTGAAAACCTGAAATAATACTGTGTCGTTTAAATAAACTGCTTTGCTATTGGAAAATGATACTCGAGCGATTCTTATGAAAGATTCATGTCTGAAAGTGGAGCAGCAGCCACATTGGTATTGATGACTTTCCACATCGGTGTCGTTATAATGAAACAAAATATTCCTCCGTAGAATGAAAATTTGTAGAAAGACATTTCACAGCTAAAGAAAATTAGTAGAAAAGATTTATATTTCTATTAATCAATTATTACCTTAATTTCAAAGTATTAAAAAATATTATTACATTGCGTACTATTATATGACCAAAGACTCAAGTAAGGAATGGTTGACAATCATAAAAATCCTGTAACTTTTAATTGCAATAGTATAATTGCAATTATAGTATAATAATTATAGTATAATAGTATAATAATTGAAGAATTCAGAGAATAAAGAGATTATGTAATTTTTGTGAAATTTAAATTTTCTTACAATTAGTGAATAAAGGTGATACGTAAGTCTATAATATTCTTTTACATAGTACTTTATTTCATTTTGTCCTATCAGATATACTGAAAAATAATAAAAAAAAGTATTAGCAACATATGTTTCTGTACAATAAAAAAATGCAAGAAAAATAACTTTTAAACTCAGTCTACTACAAATTGAATATTTAGTAACATAAAATTTTCATTCTTTATGATCTTCAGTTTCATTTGCAAACTTATTTTTTGACAAAATCAACAATTTTACTACCTGCAGTACTGAATAGAAATTTATGAAAGCGTCAACACACGCCAATAGAATACCCCATCAACGCAGAAGGTTCTATTCGTAGGTAATAAAGTAGAACAATCGGTGTTAATTTAGAAGAGAAAAATATCGTCACAGCAGCAAGGATAAATTACTCGAATGTAGCAGGGGGAAACTGGCTCATGTTTCGGGCGTGAACATAGAGAAGCGACAACGCCAGGTCAAGTGGATCGATGCAGGTTACCCCCAAACACCTACACACTTTATAGTGCCTTATACGCACTGAGCGGGTCCCTCTGTAAGAATAGAATTTCTCCATTGTTTTATCTAACAATAAATTTTTAAATATATCTCTCGCGTGGAAGAAAAGTGACACAAATCAAAAAGCACTGTTTCTCGGGAAATACAAAATAAAGTTTTTAGCGTTATCCGATCGAGCTTGTACTAAACAACAATATAACATTTTTTCTGGAACAATATATAGACGTTCTAAAGTAACTTTAACAACATAACTAAAAATTTTAATTAAAATATTTTTTGTCACTTTTTTCCAGATGAGTTACTGCAACGTTATAGGTCTACTTTATAATTTCCATAATTTTGATTATGCAGAATATTTACAACTATTAGGGACGTTTCCTTTATGTTTCTAATGGTCATAGAAATATCACGTATGAATTATCTTCGAAACATTATTATCACGTTCCTAAATATACTTGTAGATTAAAAAAATAGAAACTAAGTTCAACATATTATCCTACATTAACATTTTTTAAATTCAAAGCAGTCGTGAGGATACCAAAGCAAGAAAAGTTTGAATTTTATTTTGGATGCTTTTTCACTACTTAAGTACAGATCGTACAAAATAGTATTTTTTAGTAATATAGGTTTATTCTAGTTTATAATAATAGAGTATTCTCGTTTATAGCATGGTTGACAATAAACCCACTTTCCTCATTCTCCGAGAAACTTATTAATTATTTTATGCACATAGATACTTGTACCGCACTAATGAAGTAAAAAGAGATACAAAATCAAGCACCACACGAATACTAATAACTGTCCACTAATGACATTAATAACCATTATAATGTGGAATTTTTAAAGAAATAGCGATGGAACATCCATAACCATGTCTTTTAAATTATAACGTGTGAAGTTTCATTTACAATGGGTGATCAAATTATTATGTCTATTTCGGAAAAAATGACTACTTATTAAAACTTTGAGCAAGAATGGAATACATTTGAAATAACACCTTTTTCGGTACAAAAATTATTCTTAGGCTTTTAATAATGTATAACAATGATTTTAAATCTGCTACAAATTATTTGAAAAATTGTTAAGATATATATCATGATTCGTTGAATTAAATTGAAAACTAGTAAATGTGTATCAAAAATATAAGTGCACACACTACTACTTAATAATGTTAAAACAAGTAACAATCCAGGAAAACATAAGTGAACAAAAATAGTCTCATAAATCACTGGTATCAAGTCATACTATTGCAAACGAACAATGGCAGCATAAAATATTAGCCTATTACAAATATATCTCTTACCGTACATTAACCAAATAAAATAGTATCGCTAACAAATCAAGATATAATCAAACTATCTATCTATGTGTCCAGAACAAAAACGGGTTACTACATGTTCTTATTATTCAGGATATAATAGTACCAAAAATATAAAGTATGTAACTCCTTCATCTGATCGTAACAATTTGATCACTCACTGCAGTATATTCTTTCTCCGACACACGAGCAAAAAAGTTGGTCGACAATAGAATAAAAGAACATGTGAAATGTGGCATAAAATTTGACAACTCTAACAAACACATAACAAACCCTAGCACTTTAGTAAAGCAAAACAAGATTACGTATGAAACTTATTGTAACACTTGTAAATTAAGCACATTCCCAAAGTTCGTTGACCTATTTTAAAGTTAGCTTGAATAGCGTGCAATACATCCAACGAGAAGTCTACAAGAAGTATACAAACAGAAATGTAATATTACAAAATAAACCAGGCTGGCTTATTTTAATATAAGATCTGTGATTGATCAGCCCTTTCCACGGTACCTACGCTGACAGCTAAGTATTAACAATTCTGTGTCGCATATCTTCCGGCGTTGTTAGAGTTTCTTTATAAACTTTTTCTTTCAATGTACCCTACCAAAAGGAATCTAATTAAATAAGACCGGGAGAACGTGCTGGCCAATTTACTACACCCGCACGACCAATTCAAGGTCCAGGAAATTTTCTGTCGAGTAAGTACTTACTTGACGTGCTGTCATAGCATAACGTGCCGGACAAGCGTCATGAAAAAAAAAGATATTTGTTATGACACTTGCCGAATTTGTCTCAATATCCGCTAAAAGATAGATTTAAAAAAGTACTAGGTTTATCTATAAAAAACTGAAGGTGACCTTGAAAACTCCGAAAGAAAAACGTTGACAAAAAATATACTATAATCATCTTTGATGTTTTATATAATTGAATATTCAATATCTAATATTAATTCATTTCTGAGCGCTCCGCCGCGAAAGCGTTAATATATCTGCGCGATTGTGCAGTTTAGCTTTTCTTTGTAAATTCAACTGATATTATGGAGAACCAAACAGCGAATGCTATCTCTCCAGCAGCACCTAATATTTTTGCTAAAGAAACGTAGGGTGTCGCATTTCCCAATAAGGAGCAAGCAATTGTATCAGATGTTGAAGAAGAGATTTCTATTGAGAACTACATACTTAGAAGCGTTAAACAAAATAGTCAATCCAGCAAATATCCGCTTCGTTTCAAGAATTTCCAACAATGGAATATATACACTTCTGTTATCTAAATCACTCGTAGAGGAACGGATTGAAAAACACCCAACGATCAAACCCAATAATAATGAGCTACAAAGTCGACCTTTAATTAACCCTCTATGGGACCGTGTGACTTGAAAGTTATGAACTGATGTATCTATATTTTAAAAATTTTATTTTATTTAGTTATCACTGCACTATTGAATTCGATTACTGTATTACTGTAGCGACACCACGACCCATCTACAGTAATTATTAGTTAAAACATTTTCAAATCAAAGTGAAAAACTGCAATCAATCGTAATTTTTTCTCCAATAAGCAGACAAAATTCGGGTTATAGAGGGTTAAAGTTTTCTTTGAACTATATTATATTAGACAAAAAAATCTTCGATCGGTTCATTAATAACGAAATAATCTGAGTTGATTACGTATCGTGGTTCACCCTGGATAACTCCTGATATGACTGTATACATAGTTATACCATAAGCTCTGTCCCTAATAAATGTGACTTAATGTAACAAGTAAATCAAAACAAGGAATAATCATTGAATGTCTTTTATTTGTAAGATATATTGCAAAATAAAATTATTAAACAAGTTTGTAAGATTGATTATTACGTAATCAAAGTAGTGACACTGAAATTTTGTCTCCCTTTTTAATAATTTTATTGAGTAGCATTATTTATACCTCGATTCACTTTTAAACATTATTTTATGTATCTAATTTTATTGCAGTTATTAATCTTCAGGTTAAAATAGCTATTAAATCGACGCTCGTGTTAAGTTTCAATCGCGTAATTACGATTTATGTGACATTTAAGCTGTATAAGTTCACGAAATTTAAATACAAATCGAGCGGAAGTAGAAACTCGATGTTCGTGGTAAAATTTGATATAACCATTGCTCGTAAAATGGGAAAATGGCCTTGTCCTAGTATTATAAGGATATTACAATACGTTTGAAAGTAAGGCGTAACTTGGATAATGCTATTTGCATGCAAGCTCGTATAAGCATTTTGTGGTTGAATTTTATGTTTAAAAATCTTACAGGGTTTTATCACGAGCAATAAATATTTCGTGTACGTATTCCCTTTTCTCATTTCACACAGCAAGTGCTAATAAAAATGAAAAGAAAGCCGCTCGATGTACAAATTGCAGTAATAGTTTCAATTTACTTTTGTAACATATACAACGTTGCTTATTTTTTACAAATAGATTATCGTTAGTAATTGATATTTTAGCATCTAATAATTATTACCTAAAATACTTCCAATATTTAAAGACAATATACTTGCAGAAGTTATATGACTTTTTTTTAGACACAGTGAAATTATTTTCATCCTATACGTTCTATAAAATCATTCTTTTTTATTAAAAATAATTACACTATACTACTTTGATGCCCTAAATAAAAATGTATGACTTTAATAAAAAAAATGTTCCTCAAATATTGAAAATGAAACAAATACATGGTATTCCGTTACTGAAGGTATAACTACGAAAAAAGGGAATCTGTATTATAAACGAAAACCTTGAATTAAATTTTCTCCTCTGAAACTTTTATTTCGAAAAAATCGAATTTGAAAATTCATTAGATACACATCCATTATCTTTACTTGATAAACTTCGCCGCGCGCTATTCGTCTTTATTGCATTCGATGATAATGAAACGTACACAATAAGATTAAATGTACACATTTTAAATAATTTATTTAATTGATTTATAACTTGTTGAAACGGATGATGTACGGTAAAGTTCGTCAAATAAGACAGTTAAACAGACGTGCATTTAATAAATTTTTAAACTCAATTCTTTTCTTCGTATGAGCAAATTTTATTCTACAGTTTCAACTTATTTCTTCATATAGAACCATCCCCTTCACGATTGTACTACCAGTTACGAAATACCTTATGTATCTGGTTATGAGATTAGATAATATAGAGTGGTTGAGTCTAAAAGACATCGTCTGGTCGTCACATTTACGCTTTTACATTATTAACAGATACACATATAGGGTAGACTGAGGCGAATCGGATCAAAATAAGAATTCAGTCAAAGAAAAGATCTTTAAGTTTAAAAAAATGTTGCATTATTGATGTTCAAACTAAATGGGTATTAATTACGAATTTATAATAAAAAGTTAGCTTTCTAAATTTTGACTATTATTTTTTCACTATCAAAAGAAAATGATCCCATTCGCTTCGGTTTACCTTACATTCACTCACACACGCATGAAAGATCTGTGGCGACAGTTACCGGCCACATAAGGGCAGTAACGATCTTTGATGTCGTGACAATGATCGGTCGACAGGTCAACGCTGGTTGTTATGCGCCAAAATCACGGTACCCGTGAAAACGGTGGTTTCCGCTTCGACAATTAAAGCACTGTCTCGTTGGGTACAGGCAGCGTTACATTGGGTAGATTTTATATTCTATTTCGACAAAAAATACAACAAAAAAAACAACAAAATAAACATCCTTAAAGGTCAGAAGAGTCTTAGACTGTTGTTCCGTATCTTAACACGATGAACTGATTAAAAGACGACAGTGCAATTCTTCTCGAGCATCTTGCATTCTTTTTGTGCTGATAAAATCGCAACAAGCATCTGAAAGTATAAGCTAACAACTCGGTATCGTTAAACTAACCTGTGGACCCAGGGGACTTAATCGACACTCGTGTCTCGTTGGATGAGTTCTGTAATTCATACTAACGTAATAAATCCCCCAAAATACAGAATTTAAGGACCTTAGGCGAGTAAACTACTTAAAAGTCAACGACGTAATTTTTATCTTGGCCCTTGCATTCTTTGTGGTGAATTCTTGTCCTCAACATCTGCAGCTATAGGCGGAAGTCTCGGTACCGTAAAGCCACCCAGTGGGCCTGGAAAGACTTAAATCACAATAAACGAGACCACAAAACTATGTGCCAAATTCCAAAACGTTAAACAGAGGATACCAATACTTGATAGCACATGCTCATCCTCGATGACGTTGTGTTACGTAGCGATGCGAACAAGTGTTATATTAACCCTCTATAGCCCGAATTTTGTTTGCTTATTATAGAAAAAATTACGATTGATTACAGTTTTTCACTTTGATTTGAAAATGTTTTAACTAATAATTACTGTAGATGGATCGTAGTGTCCCTACAGTAATACAGTAATCAAATTTAAAGTGCAGTGATAATTAAACAAAATTAATTTTTTAAAATATAGATACATCAATTTGTAACTTTTAAGACACACGGTCCCATAGAGGGTTAAGTTTTGATTATGACAAATAAAAAATCATATACAATTATTCTGTATAAAAATTTACACTATTTACTCCAATTTCTCGAGATAATAAAATAATATTCTTTACAAACAATACAATAATAGAGTCTACCTAACACGCGCAT
The DNA here is from genome assembly GCA_019453375.1 of Ctenoplectra terminalis. Lineage (NCBI taxonomy): Eukaryota > Metazoa > Arthropoda > Insecta > Hymenoptera > Apidae > Ctenoplectra > Ctenoplectra terminalis. Next base: position 7,136 of record SMSQ01023000.1, on the reverse strand, counting down.
AAATATAACACTAAGCGTATGAAAGGTATTTAGAAACAGAACAAAGTATGAAGAGTTTATTACTAATTTCTTTGTTTAAAACACGTCATCATTATATTAGTCCATTAAAATCATATTAAATTGTAAAATAATTATATAATGTACAATAAGAAAATAAATATAACATTACAGAAATTTTTAAACTGAGAATATTTCAGTTTTCAATAATTTCAGCAATTACTTTTATGGACGCAGTTAAAATTATTTTTCTATTTTTTAATTTTTTTCATGTTGACTAGAAGAGTACCAATGTGGGCTTCAATGTATACTAAACCTTGATGTAAGTTTTCCTGTCTAACATTTCTTTTGCAACTCTGATCAACACCGTATCTTTCTTATTAAACAACTCTATTACTTATTGTACTAATAATATCTATTATATTGAGAAATAAGAATTTAGTTTAACAAATTATATAACAAATTAGAAATCAGTATTTCTAGAGTAGCTTCTAAATACTTTGCATAGAATAATGTATCTGTATCTAACCAAGTTCCCCACCTTGTTACAATTGGCTGTGAAGAAACTGGAATATTAAAAATTTTTTTCTTTATAAACTTAATATGATATATTAATATGCTAATTGTAGAAAGTGCCGGTATTAGCGTGTTAATTGCAGACGAGTACAGGCAAATCTTCTGCTATTTTATTTATTCCATGTAACACACATGTTACATGTAGCATTTTAGGATAAAATATTTTTTATCTCCTAACAACCATTAATATATTATGTGGTGGAGACTTTCAAAAGACTCACTTTAACGAAGACTCGTGAAGACTCATCTTTAACACCAGAACTACCGACGATTAAAGTAGAGTTATTTGTAGCAAAGAAATCAAAATTAGGTATTTCGATAGGTATTTCGAAAAATACCTATAATAAGGGTAACAATTCTTTATGCATATTTTTTACAAAAAATTGCGGAAAATCCTCAAAAATTCATTATTGTAAATTTCTAAAATTTCTATAAGAAATTATGAACAAGTCATTTTGACTTGTTCGGTAATTCTAGTGTTAACGTTTGACCAGAATATTCGAACTGCCATTTCGGAAAATTGAGCGACAGTAAGAAAAACAGTCTGAAGGTATTACTGAAATCAAATTATGCTGAAAAGGTTTACCATGAAGTGACCATACGACACTTATAATATGATATATAATAAGTATCATGAGTCGTAATTCATGATTTATAAATTGCAAATAAAACACACGTCAGAAGAAAAATATCTAAAATATGCGCAAAATATGTAACACATTTATTCATCAGTTTCATATATAAAATATGCAAAACATATGTAATACGAAAAATTATTTGTACAAATATCTGTCGTCTAGTTATCGTACAAGCGTTCAATTGAAATCTCCATCCAAAGCACACGCCACAGTGCTTCTTAGCGCAGAATCAACCAAAGAATATTCCACAAAATCAACCTATCGGTCAAAGCTGAGCTTACTTTCCTTAACAAACAACCAAACAGTATCAGAAACTCAACGTCCCTGAAGAGCAGTCGATCGCTGTATCAACAACGAATCTGCACAATACGCCGTACAGACTATTCAAACTTTACTCCGAATCGATCAAAAGCGACCAGTAAGCAAGTTTACCGTGCAATCTCATCAAATAATCGGTCGAAGAGGAAACTTTACGAAACGGATGCATCATAGAAGGTAGAAAGCAGCGAAGGTGTCCTCGCGGCAGGCCGGTAAATGCGCAGAATCCAGGGTAACGATTGCAGGAGCAGCCAAAGGCAGCCATCGTACGTACAGGTAAGGCGATACCAGCTGATCTGGGTCACCACGACCTCGTCCAAAAGGCTGGACTTGCTAGAGGTTACGACCTGCTTAAATAGCCGCTCGATTCGCCATCGATTGACCCGCTGACGGACAGTTTTATCTCGGTTCGTTTGTCGACCCGCTCCGTCCCACCTGTCGGACTGTCTGAGTGGCTAGAAAAGCTGGATTTAAATTTCGTTGGGTCGGGTCGTGTGTGCCAATCGGAAGAAAAATCATACGGCTTCCTTGACTGCTGGTTTCGTAAGATCTTCGGATTGACGAGAGGATCCAAAAGAAATTCAAGAGATATCAGGGAGGAGTTATGAGCTTACGGTCACCATAAATCCACGTTCGCTTGGATTATTACATTTTAGATTACGTTTGACAAAGCGACGGTTTTCGTTCCTGAGAATAATTAATTTTCCTGTCGTTGAATTTGATAGGGAAAGTGAGATTAAATTTTAGCTTACATAATTTTTTAAATTGTATACTAAACATGGGAAATAGTAAAACGCTCTATGAATTTTATGTGAAATTGTAACTGACCATTTAGTTCAATTGTTTTCGTAGACTTTTA
>SMSQ01022997.1:0-16178 GCA_019453375.1 Ctenoplectra terminalis | reverse complement strand
GAAGACATTTTTCATCACAGACGTAACAATGTTGTCTTCTCGTTGTTCGCTCACCGTTTGAAACAGTTTAACACTTTCTCGACGATGGAGCGACGAAATGGATCGAATAGATGAGCGAAGATCGAAGCGAAGTAGAGGTGTAACAAAAGTTTCATCATGGAAAACTGTGTCACCTTTTATCGTTACAGGAAAGTCAACAGATCGAACCGTATAACACATCTCATGTTGTAAAGGAAAAATAACGAGGGTAATATGTATACGACACTACTGACAACTCGTACGATCACAATATTACCGATTCTTCGTACTCGAGGCTCGACCGTGGCTAACAGCTTAATCTGATTACAGCGAATTGTCGTTCAACCGCGTTTCAATTCGCAGCTATGAATGAATTATTAATAACGCCGAGCCTCTGTGATCAGTCGTGGCCAAGCAACGCGTGCCTGGTCACTTATTTGAATTACGATCAACGTGACTAGCACCCGCTTGAAAATAATTGCCGATGTCATCTGAAAATAATTGCTGTGCTCGTTCACGCTTAACCCTCTATGGCTTTGTGTGACTTAAAAGTTACAAATCAATGTATCTGTATTTTAAAAAATTTATTTTATTTAGTCATCACTGTACTATTCAATTTTATTACTGTGTACCACGATTCATCTGTAGCAATTGTTACTTTAAGAATTTTCCAATCAAAGTGAAAAACTGTAATCGATCGTAATTTTTCCTCTGATAAGTAGACAAAATTCGGGCTATAGAGAGTTAATGAAGCCAGTTTTACGTAATTCAAACTTTGAATTCGCTTTGGAATTGCAAGAATTCTGAATCGTTGAATTGATCAGTTTTAACTACAGTCCTTGGCCATCGAATTAGGACCGCTACAAATTTTCAGCATTTCTTACGTTTTCCGTGAAATTAAAAGGCCTGTTAAAATTATACTGATACAATTTGTTAACTACTAAGATAACATTACTACTGTACATAACGTTATTAACACATGTTAATATTTTGTATTTCCACTCTTTGCTTCGACGACAGCTTGTATCATTTCCGGCACGCTCCGTATGCATTGCTCGATCATATGCTTTGTATCTTCATTATTTTTCCAAATATCTTTAATTTTTGTTTTCAACTCGGATAACATGATGCTTGGAGAGTTGTAAACTAGTCTTTCGAATAGGCTCCAGACATTTTCTATGGCATTCGAGTCGGGAAAATTGCCTGGCCAAGGGAGCAAAGGGATGTTTCTGGTTATGGAATCGCTCATCACCTACACAGTTTCATTATTATCACGATAGTGTAGGAATGGTAGTGTATATTGAAGTACTTTTACTGTCGTTGACTTAAAACTCTCACTATGACCGTGTTTCCTCGGCTGTTTTATATTATTTTCCGGCTAAAGGCCAAACTAATTGGAAACGAGGTCCCATAGTATTGGTGCGGCCGAAAACTTAAGATCTAGGTTTTATGGAGGTCATCATTAACACTTTACCGACCGGTTCATTCAAGCGCGGATACGTCGCTAACACCGGTTCGGTTTTGGCTATCGTGCGGAAATATAAACTCTTATTCTTGCAACTCTGTTTTTAAATCGAAATTAGTGAGAGTGCTTGGTATATCGTTTCTGTTATTGTAGGGTAATTAAATTGAATAAAGTTTTTAATTTTCACAATGTTAGTATTAAGCAGCAAGCGGTAGATAAACGTTGGCTGTAAAAAGCCGATTAATAGGCTCCCGGTTGGTAAAGTGTTCAGATATTCTCTACCCACAATTGTAAGAAATCAATTGCTATGTATACATCGTTATCAACGTATTTAGTAACAATTTGAACGACCAAAGACAGATTTTCCATATATGACATAACGTTACAGCCATAAAAGTGAAATTTTCGTACGTGGTCCTAACTCGATGGCCAGGGACTGTAAAATTTTGTTTAATTCGTTACTTCAAGCAATTCGAATGTGAAATTTATTTTAGAGTTTCTAAAAATTTTTAATCCATGAATTTGTAGGGTAAGCCGGGATAGTTCGACCACCGGGAGTGACCGGGCAGTATTAACACATTACAGACGGGTGACTAAATTTCTCGTATTTTATATTTCATATCTCGAAAAGGTGAAAATAGCGAAGGACGATATATGAAAGATAATTTTTAACAATGATCTTAACTCGAACTTTAAATTATGATCTATCTTTAGAATACGAAATTGTTCTTAACCACTTGCGCTACGATTTAACTTTCGGTTGCCGTGCCGCGCTCTGCAATATAACATGCGGTAAGGAGTTACATTGACGCCGCACCGCGTGTACGAGCGCAAACCTTTAACACGTTCGTCGCCGCGTCACCCATACCTGGGTGACGGGTATGTTTCCGCGGGGGCCCCGTCACCCAGATATGGCTGACGCTATTCTTGTTGAAGTTAATAGGATTTTCAGTTGTATTTTTAAAAAGAATTTAATGGAATAAGCACCGAAATATAAATATAGGATATACAACATAAAGGATAGTTTTTGCAAATTCGACCAGGCTCGACCGATTTCCAGATCGACCACGAGTATATCAAAACAAGAATAAAATATTTATTTATATGGTTTAAACGATCAATCGGATCGTTACAAATGTCCAATATCTAGACGTAGGCATGATTAGCCTACGACAATAATAATACTTGAGTTACATTGTTGATATTCCTGCTTACTGCTTGTTAACGTTACGGCACGCCGACAGTCGGGTTTGGGCCCCGCAAGAAACTCAACCGAATCGCACTGGGCGACGAACGTGTTAAGAAGTGCCTTAGCGCGTTGGTAAGGTCTTACATAAAGAATTTTACACGTATATGAATGAATACTCACAACGACAATAATATTTTATTAATTAATAATTGTAACAAAGTACGATGTAGGGCGGCCGGACGGTTGAGACAGGTGACGATCGCCTATGGCGAGGGCTGAGCACGAGGCGACGTCGAAATCAGTCGCCGATTAACAACGTCGCAGTTCACGTGAAAAATAAAGACCCTGACAAACTCTTACATCCTGACAACTCGTGCATTCTGGAACTGTAGCTCGAATAATGAACGATCCAACTGTTAGCCGACGTGGCGGACACGTCGTTTTTATTTCTGCGACAAATGCCTATCGACGTGGTATACACGTGGCGGTTTCGGAACAAAAGCATCACGACGTGCGTGGCACGTCTTTATAGCGCAAGTGGTTAAAGATCCAACAATGAAATGGCTTCTTTCCAGAAAGTGGTCCAATTATCCGAACTTATCTTATGTCTAAAACTTCGGCTATCCTTTTGGTTTATAAATTGATAGTAGTACGATATAATTTGTATAATATTCAGTATAGTTCTTCAGGTATTTATATGGAAAGTAATTTGAGAAAGTTTCGTATCGAAATTTAGTTGAATGGAAATCAGAGATGAAAAGATGGCGCCTGCAGATCGGTTCACTGCATTTAAGAAGCGTCATGAATATTTAGCAATAAGAACTCCAGAGGGTACAAACTAAAGCAGAGTTATAAGTTTTAATTAAACGAATGTTAAGTAGCTTTTTAATATCTTAAAAGCTGTTTCGAATCATCGTAATTTTGAATTTAGTAATGTTTGGAATACAGATGAAACTAGACTGCGAGCCGAGCAGAGACCAGGTAAAATTATCGCGGACAAGGGAGAAAAGCAACATGCTAAGAGCTATATGTGCAAAACGCGGAACTATGGTTACAATGATAATAGCAGCAAATTCGTGCGGTAATACGGTACCTCCACTATTTATATTTCTCTGTGTGTTTTAATAAGGATCGCTTTGTTACCAACGGACCACCAGAATTCATCGTTGTTGCTTGTTCAAGTGGTTGGGTTACTAGTGATACCTTTTTAACCCTCATCGTCCCTGATTTTCCCAACATAATTTGCCTCTTAGTTTCGAATTTACGCAATGGAAAACAAAACCAATATAACGAAAAGACAAATAGTGAAAATTCTTTTATTCACAATAAAAGAATTAAATTTCTGTATATTCCCAATTTAATTTGTTTCTTTATGTCAAATTGACTCAATGATAAACAAAACAAATATAACGAAAAGACAAATAGTGGAAATTCTTCTATTGAGAATAAAAAAAATTAAATTTCTGTATATTCCCAATTTAATTTGTTTCTTTGTGTCAAATTGACGCGATGGAAAACAAAACCCATATAACGAAAAACCAAATAGTGCAAATTCTTCTACTGAGAATAAAAAAATTAAATTTCTCTATATTCCCAATTTAATTTGTCTCTTCGTGCCGAATTGACGCAATGGTAAACAAAACCAATATAATGAAAAGACGAATAGTGCAAATTCTTCTACTGAGAATAAAAAAATTTAATTTCTCTATATTCTCAATTTAATTTATTTCTCTGTGTCAAATTGACGCATTGGTAAACAAAACCAATATAACGAAAAGACGAATAGTGAAAATTCTTCTATTGAGAACAAAAAAATTAAATTTCTGTATATCCAATCGAAAACGCCAAAAATATCAATCGAAGACGTTTCGTGCAAAGCATTTTAAAAAAAGCTGGACGCTTAGAATTCGAAGCGTGAGTCAACATGACGTGTGCAGTCTCATAAAAACCGAAATATAAGGAATCGTTGGGATTCGCTTAACACGTTCCGTGCCGCGTGGGGCGCATACACCCCACGCTAGAGTTTCCGTTCAAGCCATAAAGAATTTTCGTTTTGCTTGTTCTATAATGCATTTTATACTTTTTACCTCTTTTTCTTATAATCATAATTTTTCTAGTATTATTGTTCGGTTAAGGAAAAGAAATTTTGAACGTTGTTAAACATAAACTGAATTTATTGATTAATTTTAAATCAAAGTAAGTCTTATTCCAGAATAATGCGGCTATTTTTTTCTATACAGCAGTCCGCTCAGCCGGAGTTCAAAATATATTACGTGCGTTAAAAATATATTTTTAGTAGGATTAATCCAATACGGGTCACTAGAATCAAGAGATCTACAGGTACGGTAGAATATTTTTGCCAATTATAATCGGCGCTCGTAACGAAAGGATTAATCCTTTGCACTCCGTACGATTCTTTATCACTGAAGAAAATAAGTTTCATTTTTAACGGAAAAAATTACTATGGCTTGTGAAAGTACTTGTTTTTATTCATTTTACAAATATCCTTTTTCCTCTCGTAAAGGAAACATGAATTTTTAATTTTGTAAATCATCATGGTGTGATATCTTTGGAAACTGAGCGTAATTGTGTTGAAAACAGAATGTCTCCGTTAGCCAAAGGAGCGCTAAGAGTTAAAAGTATGTTTCAAAGTGTTCTAAAAGATCTATAAATACCTTTGAGTATTCATGATGATTCATGAGATGATTTGAAGCAACTTTTTTCTCTGCGAAAACGTCAAATTCGGCTTTGTTAAGCAAGCATTAACGAAAAACACTGTTCGATCACAGAGCAAATAAGACTAAAGATGGCTGCCAGCGCGAGTGTTGACTCCGTGCCGCGGTTGTGCGTTAACGAACAACTCAGAACGTATCGAAGCAACTGTTGGGTGTTGAACAAAAGTTATTTCGAATAAACTAATTAATTATTATTTGCGTAGAACAAATATACTGAGTTTCAACACTCGCTGCATTTAATTTTCGTGGCAATATTTAAAAAGGGAAAAACACGATCGCTATAGCAACAGTTATATATACAGGGTGTTAAAAAAAACTATTCAATATTTATGTAGCATATATAACACACTGTACTGAGTAAAAAAGCCTTAGAACACATAGGTCAAAATGTGAACCGTTTCTGAAATATAAACGTTTTTGTTTGCTAGCATTATTATCAACTTACTGTTTATAACAACTGTTTATAAACCGTGTTCTGAATGTCCTCGTTCAAGCGCCGACAGTAGATTTCTTCCGGAATCAGTCAGTTGTGTATCGGCTATTGTGGATCTTATTAGTATTACACAGTTACAAACTATCAAAAAGCCAATAATAAATGAATCATGATGTTAGCAAACAAAAATGTTTATATCTTAAAAACGGTTCACCTTTCAACCTATGTTTACTCAGGCTTTTTTACTCGGCACAGTGTGTTCTATATACCACATAAATATTGAATGGTGTTTTTTGAACACCCTGTATCGTAAAGAACACATCAAAATTTAAACTACGAATCATGATGTTAGCAAACAAAAATGTTTATATCTTAGAAACGTTTCACCTTTCAACCTATGTTTACTCAGGCTTTTTTACTCGGCACAGTGTGTTCTATATACCACATAAATATTGAATGGTGTTTTTTGAACACCCTGTATCGTAAAGAACACATCAAAATTTAAACTACGAATCATGATGTTAGCAAACAAAAATGTTTATATCTTAGAAACGGTTCACCTTTCAACCTATGTTTACTCAGGCTTTTTTACTCAGTGCACTGTGTTCTATATACCACATAAATATTGAATGGTGTTTTTTGAACACTCAGTATCGTAAAGAACACATCAAAATTTAAACTACGAATCATGAGGTTAGCAAACAAAAATGTTTATATCTTAGAAACGTTTCATCTTTCAACCTATGTTTACTCAGGCTTTTTTACTCGGCACAGTGTGTTCTATATACCACGTAAATATTGAATGGTGTTTTTTGAACACTCTGTATCGTAAAAAACACATCAAAATTTAAACTATTAATCACGATAAAGTATGGTACGTACACCCCACGCGACGTGATCGGAAAATCGCTAGAATTTGGACCGGCGTGGAACGTGTCAAACGTATCGATTGTACGTTGAGTTTATCACCGGCCGCGGTGTAATGAGCATAAATAAAGCTGAATTTGTAAAAGAGCTGCTCGTGAAGCACAGCAACCGGGAAAAATGCACAAACTGTGCGTGTGTATGCGATCTGTACAATCGCAGACGAGAAATTTCTGCTATCCGAGTCGAGTGTTTGATTTAACGAGCTTGCTTCGTGCGCCACGTGCATTTAGCCGAGTTTATGTAAATTATTGGAAAAGCGTTCGACCGTGTATTGAAACTATGGAAAGGAAACGAATTTGTTTTATCGATCTCCCGGGTAAAATGTGAAAAATGAGCTGAATGTATTATATATAATATATACACACACACACACACATATAAGCTCGAAGACATACTCTTTCGTATCGTATAGCTTTATCTTATTAATTGAATTAAATTTTTAGCGAAGTAGAGTGAATTTTTATTAGTTTTGAATTTTATAAAATTCTGGCGTTTTAATCTAGAAATTTAAAGGGAAATAAAATTTTATTAATCAAGCTTGTTGAAATATATTAAGTACTCGTGTATGTCAAGTGTACAATTTATTTTTCGGATTAATAGTGGATAATGAATTTCGTTCGGTCGCGTGATATATAGGCTATAATAATTTATGCTCTGACGCGTTAAATTGATCGTGAATTAGTTAAGCAAAGCGAAGATGTTAGTCGCGCAGTTCTTATAACTAATATTGTGGCTGTTAAATCAAACTTAGTACTTTTTAATAATAATTAATATTTTCAATATTTTCAATATTCTTTATTTTATATTATATTCTTATTACCCATTTCTTGGAAATATAATTTGATTTCTTTAATTTGTCTTTAAATAACAATAAATATTTTTTCTTATTTTTTCCTAAATTAATACTGTTGGTAAAAAATTGATTCATTCGCTTATGTTGACGAGCGAAGTTACTCACGTTTTATTGTTCGCACGAGCAGGAAAAAATTATGCATATTAAATTACAGGAAAAATTTTTGCTCTTTCTTTTTAATATTGCTAAATTTTCACGTATTTTAATATTCCCGCTAATGAAGTTTCTACAAGTTCCTTTTCGTTTCCTTTCTAGCGCTAAAATCTCAAGGTTTCGCTGGTGAGTGGTCAATGTCACGTAGCAGATCATTGAACTTCTTTTTTATCAGCTGCAATATCATGCTGAAAAAATGCGTTCCACGGGCTCTCTCGAGTACAAGATGCTTCATCTAAAATTAGCGAACAAAAAGTTATTTCTGACGGAATATCCTGATGTTCTATGTGTTATACTTTTCCTCATTCTTCACGATACTTATTAATGCTTCTTCTCGATCTTGCATTGTGTTTATTTTATGAATAATTAGTTGTAGTATTTTTATTGGCTTGAAAATAATAAATTATGCATTTGCTGTTTCCATTTACGTGCATCGAGCAGTCAATGCAACTAATTGAGCTTTATTACGATTGATATATATTTTATGCGACGATAAACTTAAAGTTCATCAGTATATCTCACGTTCAGCTTAATTATCACTTACGTTGCTCCGTTCTGTGTTTTCTAAAAAAATTGTGTTTTTTACGAAATGATTCAATAATACCTCAATTAATTTATCTAATACATATATTATATATTTTTTAAAACATCTGTTTTATACATTTTTAATTTAAACTAGATAATATAGAAAAGCATTTAAAGAAGGTACTTAGAAAAATAAAGAGGAAATTTTATATATCAGATGAATCGACCGATATGACAATTTTAAATTATTCTTCTGTTAGTGGACCAATTGCAATTTTTTCCAATTAAAAAAAGCGGTTAAAAAATTTAATATAATAATTTTGGAGACTTTCCTGAGCTACGTTATTTTTGTGTAAAAGAAAAATTTTAATCGGTCCGCCAATGACGGAATAATTTAAGGCGGTTCACCGTATTTCATCTAATATTTCGATTTTAACATAAATTCGCAATTCTAGTATACTCGTTTTAATTATATATTAATTGATATAATTTTATTTTAATTATATACTAATTGATATAATTTTATTTTAATTATATCATTTTTGATATAATTTGATTATTGATATAATTCTGTATAAATAATCGGAAAGCTACTTGCAAATTGATACTAGCTAAAAATTCATTGCCTATCTTCATAATCGCTCTAATATTTCTACTATAATTACAGTTTAATAAAATTGAATCAACGCATTGATTACCGATCACGAGATATCTCGTATTTCGTTTCTTCCGATTCATAAAAGTGAAAAGTAATTGTAAATGGGAAGTTACGTTTAACGCTATAACTACCGTACCAGTCAAAATGACTGGTTCGTAATTTCTCATAGAAATTTTATAAATTTACAGTAGTGCATTTTACGAGATTTTCTATATTTTCTTGCAAAAAATATGCACAAAGAATTATTACCCTTGTTATAAGAATTATAAAAATTTTTTCATATACTCATTATCTTGATTTCGTTGCTACAAATAAATCTATTTTAATCGTCGGTAGTTCTACCGTTAAAAACGACCGCTTCGTCTGAAAACTGAAGCGAAGATCCCTCTTCACTGTAGCTATAAATATTTCGTAAAAATTTGATTCGAGTGTAACTTCATTCCATAATAAGGTTTTCAAAAAAGTCGCTGGTCTTCAATGCGCTTGTATATCATTATACATTTTATAATAAACGACGAAACGTAGTAATAAACGATGTTATAATAAAACGCTATAATATACGACGAAACGTAATAATAAACGGCGTTATAATAAAACGCTATAATAAACGACGTTATAATAAACGACATTATAATAAAACGCTATAATAAACGACATTATAATAAAACGTTATAATAAACGACATTATAATAAAACGTTATAATAAACGACTGAACGTAATAAACACAATTAAAAAATTAAGAAACGTATTTTCTAAACAAATTTTATCTATCGTATGAATGTATTATCCGCGCAACAATTAAAGTAACAGAAGATACGGCACGACAGCAAGAAACCAAGTAACAATAATTAAAACGCTCGTTTGCTCGCGTTGTATCGCGAACGATTGGTGTTCGCGAAGATAAAACGTAGTAGAGTGTATTAATAAGGAAGAAATCAATAGGAGCCGAGACAATCGCTTTTAACTGGTACTCGATATTTATACCCGCAAATTTTGCGCTGAAAACCGCTGCGTATGGTTTGACGGCACTGAGATAACTACCGCCGAGATTTGTTAAACAAACTTTCCCACGCAAGATGACACATGGGAGGAAGCAGACGAGCAGCAACGAACTCTTTTATGTCGGAAAGGAGATAACCACTGAAACGTGCAAATGTCTGGACTGGAACAATCTAGATACGCGAATCGTGCCGCCATTCATAAAGAGACGCCTCTAATTCTCTGGACAAAAAAAAAAAAAAATTCGGGAATGAATCAAAATAAATGGAGCAACTTGTACGGATTTTTTAATTGACTTTAATTAATGTCTGATGTTTGCTGAGCGATTAGTACTTTTTTTTAATCGATCTTAATCAGTTTTTATAATTATACATTGGTTAGGTATTTTTTTTTCCTTTTTTTTTTATAATTGAGCCTTTTTTTTAAATGGTGTAAAAATAGTTTTTTTTTTATTTTGAGATATTTAATGGTTTCATTCTGTTTAGGGTAATAAGCTTGTTTTATGCTTTTAAAATTTCAGACACGTTTATTTTTATAAATATTCTCTAAATAAAACAGAGTTTTTATTAACATACTGGCGATGAAACTTGATTTCTGTAAACCTTACTATGGAATAGAATTAAAATAAATTGTTGCCTACATAAGTACTTTTAAGAATAATCTCGTATACTAAAGATAGATGATAATTCAAAGTTTGAATTAAGAAAATCATTTTTAAAAGTTATCTCTCATACGTCGCCGTTCACCATTTGTACCTTTTCAAGATATGAAATATAAAATATGAGAAATTTCGTGACCCGCCCACAATGTGTTAACCGTGAATTAACTTGTAAAAAAAAATGAACTTTTTGTTTCCACTTTCAGAAATAATAAATTGTAAGAAACGCGAGTGATTTAAAATTGAATTCTAAAATTGAATTCTAAAATTGAACAATAATAGTTTGCGTACTAAGGAATAAAAATAAATTTAAGTAAACATTTTCTTTTTAATTTACGGTGTATGTTAGTTACTACTTTATGTGTCTTTAACACTAGAACTACCGACGATCAAAGTATACTTATTTCTATCGAAGAAATAAAATTGGATGGTATATAAAATAATATGTAATGGAACTGAGTCAAAGGTTTACTTATATTTTTAACAGAAAATCACGGAAAACCTTCCCTAAGGTACTTTAATTAATTCGTAAAATTTCCGTGAATAATTATGAATGGGTCATTTTGACCACTTTGGTAGTTCTAGTGATAATAAATATTTGAAAAAATATATAACGCATGAAAAACAAACCGTTAACCGTATATTTTATGGAAAATCATGGAAAATATTAAAAATTGCATAGTTAGAAATTTATAAAATTTTTATGTAAAATTAGGAACCGGTCGTTCGACCGCTTTGGTAGTTTTAGTGTTAAAATTGAGTCAAATCTAAAGTTCGTTATTAAAAATTATGAAATATCTTTCAAATGCAAAAATATATAGCAATTTATTTTCTCTAAATTTTCTCTAACTTAGTAGAGTATAACAAATATTTGAATAAATTAAAATAGAAGAACAATCAACGTTCATAAATATACATATTTCACGCAGTTCTTACTTTGGTACGATTTTACAGGCTGCACTTGCAGCACAGAAGATTCTTATTTAAACATTATTTCTATCGTATTACTTTATTCGTATTTTCAATTTCATATTTTACTATCGTACCGTAAAATCATTTTTATTTATAATATTAATCCCTGAAAATGTGTTTTAAAGTTCACAACTGTTTTGATTCCCCTGCGTTTATTGATTTTTCCCTGTGTTTTGTTATTTCGCGTGTAAAATTGGCCCGCAAATATTCAGATTTCTTGGTCAATATGTTTATGCATTTCGCTGAATGCGAGTTTACTTTTCACTCACGTTCAACTGCTATTTGCGACCAGTATCTTGAAACATACGTAAATACAAGCGTGCACAATGATACGATTTTTACGTTTTATTTTCAGTGAAATCGTTTCAAGCTTATCTCGGCACAAAAGTATTAACGTTGTCCAATTTATATTTATATATCCGCGGAGGAGCAAAAATTGAATGCTCTTTATAGAGTTGAAATAATTAACCGTCATCCGTCTTTTGTGTTTAATATATATATATATATTTTTTCTTTTTTCAAAAAGTGCATGTTGGGATAAACGTAAGAAAAGCAGTATGTCTTACACATCGTTTTATTTTTTGTAAGATCTTCAGGAAAAATAGGGAATGTAATGAATGTAAATTTAATATTTTTTCGTGTGCTTTGTGTGCTTTTTATCACCGGTTATGTCGCGTTGCAAATTAAAATTTCTTGAGATTTACAGTAATTATAAGAAACTGCGGTGTACAACGAAGAAATGGTGAATGTCAAGACAGAAACAATGCAAGAAAAGGAGATGTTAAAGTTATAAGTAAAAATGGAAAATGATGCAGAATAAAATGATGTTTTATCTTGATACATAAGATAATACGAAGTTAGAGACATTATATATTGAAAAATAAATTTCTGTTTTCAAAGAAATGCTAAAACTTTATTAATTTATTATATTTCTTCTTTTTCCGTGCATCATTCATTTGTGAATGACACGAACAATTTTGTGACCGAATATACAGAAATATAATCTTTTTACTTTCGATAAAAGAATTTGCAGATTTAACGATTTATCTTTGTATTAAATTGATTTTTTTTATGAATGTGTCAATTTGATATCAAGGGACGAATTAAGCTGGGAACATTAAAGATTAAAGTTATCTTGCTACTTAAGTGCAAAATTACTAAACTTTGTTTCGTATTTTCTTAAATTAGTCTTACAATTCGTTTTATAAACATAAATCCTCGCAGTTAACAAATAGAATGGATGTAACGAGTTTTTGATTATCCTAAAATTTTAAATTTTCGTCAATCATTCGCTGACAAGAATTGTTTTAAACACTTTCTGTTAAATCGCGTTTAAATTTGTTTACTCGAAAAAGTATTTGAAATTTTAAAACTGAAACATAATTAAATTTATATTTTAGGAATAAATTTTGATTTACAATTATACATTTTTTATTCAGTATTACTGGAAAAAGTATTTGAAAATTTAAAACTCAAACATAATTAAATTTAAATTTTAGGAATATATTTTTATTTACAATCATATTTTTTATTCAGTATTATTGGAAAAAGTATTTGAAAATTTTAAACTGAAACATAATTAAATTTAAATTTTAGGAATATATTTTTATTTACAATTATACACTTTTTATTCGTTGATTTCTTAGGATAGCTCCCATTATTAAAGAAGTGTAATCTTTATAAAATTTTAAATAAACCATGTAACAAAATAAAATATAAAATACAATAGAGAACATTCCATTCATTTATTGTTCGTGAATGAAGCTGTTAAAAATTCCCAAATCACAGCAATTTAAACAAATAGCCATTGTTTCAGTCTCAATGGCTCTGCTTATTAACCTGTTACCAGTTATCTTGCAGCTATGTCGTAGCTATCGTATATTCTAAAACACCTACTCGCAACGTGTCTAACGAGTTAAACTCAACTCTCAACTTTGATAATTACGCGCGCATAGAAAACGTTACGATATCTTTTGTTTTCATTCTGGTTTCAACGACGCAATATTTTTCGATGTATCGTTATTCTCGTCGTTACGCGGTTATAACGATTTTTGGGCAATTTATTATATAAAGACAAAAGGTTAATTTTCGTTTCTAGGAAGTCTCGTTCTTTGTTAATTAATCCTGCTAAAATCATTGTACGTTTATTCGCACCATGTACGCTCTATTTTCTTTAAAAACGTTTCCCAATCTTAAGAGTAGAAAATATCTCATAAAATAGCGTATCTTTATATTTATTTGAAAATTAATAAATTCTTTATCCCTTTCGCTATTACGTACGACTATAGTCGCTCGTCACGAATCGATTTCCGCGTACTATGAACGATTATAGTCGCTGGATTACTGGATAATATCAACAGCTGTGGTCACTCAACGAATCGCATTCATATTTGGAAATTGCAAGCATGCAATGGGAAAAATAGTATTTATTGTATTCGGATATGTTAAATTAGATAACTTAACCCTCTATAGCCCGAATTTTGTCTGCTTGTCAGAGAAAAAATTACGATTGCTTACAGTTTTTCACTTTGATTAGAAGATTTTTTAACTAACATAATTGCTACAGATGGATCGTGGTGTCGCTACAGTAATACATTAATTTAATAGAACAGTGGTAACTAGATAAAACAAGCTTTTTATAATATAGATACACTAGTTTGTAACTTTTAAGTCACACAGAGCCATAGAGAGTTAATACATTGACGACGGAACCTGATTTTTGTTTTCGCTACGCAATAGAATTAGAATAAATTGTTGCTTACATAAGTACTTTTAACAATAATTTCGTATTTTAAAGATGGATCATAATTTAAAGTTTGAGTCAAGAAGATCAGTTTTAAAAATAATCTTTCATACGTCTTCGTTCACTATTTTTACCTTTTCAAGATATGAAATGTAAAATACGAGAAACTTCGGCACCCGTCCGTACTGTGTTAACTCTTTGCGGCACAGGACTTCAGATAATAAAATAGACCCATGTTGCACAGAAATTTGATTGCGTTTTAAATGAAACAAAATTGGTATATCTTTACTGATAAAAGAATCACATAAAAACATAAAGAAATAATAGTAATTCAATTGAATTTGTTGTTATAGGATGTGCAACATGGGTTCATGAATGGTTCTTATCAAAGCACGACCTTTTCCCTAAATCAAGATGGGACTAAAAATGTTCCACCATGCATTACGGTGCATCAAAAAGGTGGGACACTTCTAATCCCAGCGTACCCCAAAGAGTTAATACATAAAAGCACCAAGAATCGTTATATCGAGACAATATAACATATGACATCTATACCATGAGCGCGTTTTTCCGAAAAGAGCTTCGTAGCGAAAGGTTTAAAGGACGAGTTTGAACAAATTTTCGAACACTCGCTAGTAATCTATCCTTTGACGCTAAAGAACTTACTAGAACTGTCAAATCGTGTGAAAACCTGCTTAGTTTTTTGAAACATGTAAATCTTCTGCACCTAATTTAAGCTTTGATCCAATATGGTATTATCTAGTCTAATGGTCACTTTCGTCTTGCACTGGGACTGTATCCCATAAATATTGTCATTACAAAAATTGCTTTAAAGTGTAGAATATTAAAGTCTTGGAATAAATTTCAAACAGAAGGTAATCGGTTTTAAACATAAAGTGAATAATGCATAAAATGTATATATTAATATTCTACTTTCTGTTGCCATTATTTAACCTCTTGACATACTTTGACGAGTTTGATTCGTGATCACAATTTCGGGCCAAATACGAATATCACGAGTGAGACTCGTGGTCACAATTTCGGACCAAACACGAATATCACGAGTGAGACTCGTGGTCACAATTTCGAGACAAATGTGAATATCACGAGTGAGACTCGTAGTTATAGTTTCGGTCTAAACATTAATGTCACGAGTGGGACTCGTTCTGTCAAATTTCCAGATAATGGCTAAAACTTAAACAATTTTGCAATGGCGTTCGACAAGCATCGGCCTGTATACTTTCGTCCCGGATTTAGCACGATTAAATAGTAGCGCAAGGGGTTAAAGAAAATATGCATATGCTAATAAATTCCCTTTACCGTTTTCCGGCAAAGACCTTCGTAGCGAAAGGGTTAAGAAAGGTGAAACACGAAGAAATGCAAGTATGATTTCGACCAATAAACTTCGTAGAGCGTAACAAGATTAAACTACACGTTTCTCTTCATCTACCAACTGACATAAAAATAAGAAAATGAGAAAATCAACACAAATGGACCTAGGACAATTCCCTCCTGTAATCTTCAAACAATGAAACCACAATTCTAAACAATTTAACCATGTAATTTGCACCAACCAAAGCAATGAAAGAAAGCCACAGGAGACTCACTAAGATAACCTTTTTCCTTTAACTCCTCGCCTTACGATTTCTTTTAGTATTTACACTGCCGCTTAAAAGCATCCGGACACCTGCTTATTTTTGAAAGAATGTAATTTATGATTTTGTTATTTAATTGTTATCGTTACAGTTATTATGTAACAGAATATTATGATAGGATAAAATTGAATTAGTGAATAAATTACTGAACTAAGTATATAACTGAAGTTTGTAAGTGTCAAACCATATGGAAC